>SJYC01074603.1:0-42464 GCA_006408675.1 Madoqua kirkii
ATGTTTATTGTTGTAAACACAGTAGAGTTGAACTTCGAGTAATGAACATTTTGGGAAAAGCCAGTGCCATAGCTGTCTCTTATACACATCTGGTTCATAAATATGGTAAAAAAGTGTATTTTAAAATCTAGTTGAGGTCATAGTTTGTATATAGTTCAATATCATAATTTTGCTATAATCATTGACATTTTCTGCCAGAAAAATTATATATGCTTTATAATATAAAATTTTACATTCTCATCAGACATTCATATTTAGAGAGGTAGCTGAAATTTCTTTATTCACTAAAAATTTAGTCTATTCATTTGTTTTCCTGAATGATACTGTACCTTGGAAAATAAATTTTAATCTTATTCTAGTCACTGATCACACAACCATATTTTTGCTACCTATATCCAGGTTTCTTAAGGGAATCTCAGAAAAATTAATGCATAGCATTCACAGGTCCTAAAAGCACTGATAATTGCTTTAGGGCTCAAGTCAGCATTCTGGTACATTTTGTGCAGTTATGCTTCTTCTCATTGTGATAGGACATTTTTATTTTTAGTAGGGTTTCTCTATTGCAAATCAAAAGAGCAAAATTCATGATGACACAGAATCTTAAGACATATATAGATGTTTTCCAGGGATCTGAATGAAGGGGTGAGGTGTTTAAGGTTAGACAATAGTGTTCTAAAGGAACTAGTTTTCATGTCCTGTTATTTTTAAATTTTTAAGGAAACACAGAAAGAGGAAATGGTTTGGCCTCTTATGATATCATTAGTGCTATTTTTATTCTCTTAAGTTCAAAGGTTTCAAGAATAAGAAAAATATATGCAAAAATTGGGACATTCTTGTTCTTTGTTTTTATTAATGTGCTTTCAAAATGCTCATATGGAGTAAGCATATTTCTTTTTAAAATTTTGTTTTTGTACTTTCTTTATGGATATATGTGCAAGCAGAACATGTAAGCTTTTGGATATGTGTGTAAGCAAGAAGAATAAGGAAATGACATATTTTCTAACAATTCCATGTTGCTGTCTGTTTTAAAATAAATAAAGATATTAAAACAGCTTCATGGTACAAAACCCAAATGCCATAGACAGAAACACTTGAAAAAGCTATTACTCTGTTTTAAAAATTACCTTAATATTGAGATTATGTTACTGACTCATTTCAGACTGTTCTGAAAAAATTCTGTTTACTAAGCTTGATTAGGTTCAGTCCTGTGAAAATTCAGTTTTACTTTGGTGTACTTGTACTGTCATACAGTGGAAAATAACTCACAATTGAAAATGATTTCTTATTGTAACTAATATTAAGGAAAATGAGGGCGATTATCTTTTTAAGAAAAAGCTGGAATTCTGTCTTTTCTCTCAGTCCTCTCTTTCTCCAAGATCTTATGAAAACCAACTACTTTTATAGTTGTTTTTTTTTTTAATTCCAGTACACAGGTACATTAGAAATGAAGAATGGCTCTTTTTCTCCTAATAGTATGCAGAGACTTGACAGGCTAAAACTGGACTGAGCTGGTCTGTTAAAAAATGCCAGGTGTTTTCTCTTCTCTGCTCCTCTGAAGAGTGAAGAAAGGGAGAACATTTCTGGTCTGTTGTTGTGGTTGGCATTAGTAACTTTGAACTATTCCATCTGTTACTGCTTGTTGTGTAGCTGCTGCTGCTGCTGCTAAGTCACGTCAGTCGTGTCCGACTCTGTGCAGCCCCATAGACGGCAGCCCACCAGGCTCCCCCGTCCCTGGGATTCTCCAGGCAAGAACACTGGAGTGGGGTGCCATTTCCTTCTCCAGTGCATGACAGTGAAAAGTGAAAGGGAAGTCGTTCAGTTGTGTCCAACTCTTCGCAACCCCATGGACTGAAGCCCACCAGGCTCCTCCATCCGTGGGATTTTCCAGGCAAGAGTACTGGAGTGGGTGCCACTGCCTTCTCTGTGTTGTGTAGCAGCGAGTCATTAATTTCAGTTTACTTCAGTCAGTAAAAGGCTGACAGCTGCTAGGTTGGAAAAAAGGAGCCCTATGTACTGGTTGTCTTCCTCATGATCTTTATTAGTAAATGTTTACTTGTTTGAATGAGGCACGTATTGTAGACATTGTATGAATTAACAAATTATGAATCATTCGTGACTACAAAATGAAGTTGTGCTGTTTTGAATCTTGCATAGAACAGTGATTAAGGATGTGGTTGGTATGAGAAGGAATTTTCTCTGTCAAAATTAAAAAAAAACGTCACCAGTCGCCTACCTCAGCTCCACTGGGGTCTGAACCTCTGATGCCACAGTCGCATTCCTCACCTCCTTTTCCCGGGCCCATGCAGGAGCCTCAGGAGTGGGGTCAGCATGCCCTCTGTTTTCAATATGAAGCTGACACTTTCCATAGTTAATCCCCAACCATTTCCTTAGCAGTATGGTCTCAGTGGGATACCTTCTTCACGTTGCCTCCTCTCTGAATAGTTATGTGTGCATGCCTGCTCAGTCACTTCAGTCTGTCTGACTCTCCGTGACCCCATGGACTGTAGCCCTTCAGGCTCCTCTGTCCGTGGGATTCTCCAGGCAAGAACACTGGAGTGGGGTGCCTTGCTCTCCTCCAGCGGCTGTTCACCACCCAGGGACCAAACCTGCTTCTCTTAACATCTCCTGCTCTGGCAGGCAGGTTCTTTGCCACTGGAGCCGCCTGGGAAGCCCCAGAGAAGGCCACTTGTTGCCTATAGAAATGCCTAAAGGAAGTTGGGCTTCCCTGGTGGCTCAGACAGTAAAGAGTCTGCCTGCGGTGCGGAGACCTGGGTTCAGTCCGTGGTTTGGGAAGATCCCCTGAAGGAGGACATGGCAGCCCACTCCAGTATTCTTGCCTGGAGAATTCCATGGACAAAGGAGCCTCGTGAGCTACAGTCCATGGGGTTGCAAAAGTCCTAGCAGACACACAGCACAAAGAGAATAAAGCTCATGCTTTCCTTTTTTCCTTCATTTTTCCCCACCTTTTAATTTATATTCTTTTGTTATGCATTTTATATGTTGTGCTGTACTTGGTCGAGCATTCGTGTCTGACTCTTTGGAAAGGAAATGGTTCTCTTTTGCTGCTTCTTCCCATATCTAGAATCACACTATTACAGTCATTGGTTTTATAGACTATATATTTGGTTGATCATATCAAGGCACCTAATATCATTAATTTTATCTGAGGCTTAGTCACACATTTGGCTGTGCAAGAAGCAATAATCTTGTAAAATAAAGTGTAAGAAATATAGCTAGTAACACAAATGCAGTCATTACATTAATAAGTATTTAAGCCAAGAACTTCTATTAGGTGTAGCCCAGTATCTCCTTAGTCTGTTTTGCACCAATCACTGTTTTTAAGGAAAACTATATCTTGGCTTTGTATGTAAAGTTGTACCTAAAGACACCAGAGATGTCTGCACATATGAGGTGAGTAGTGGGTCATTGGAACCCCTTACAGGATTTAGAAAGGAATGCTATCTTCTGAGAAGTTACATGGATGGTCCCAGAAGAAGGAAAATTGATCTTTATGATTGAATAAGCCTTTCTGCCATTAAGGAAGTCTGGTTAATGCATAAAGTGGTTGCAAAAAATGTACACTAGAGGGGAGGGAGGAGACCCAAACAGGGAGTGAATGTTTATATTTAAATTTTGCTTTTCTTGCCTAAAAAATGTGAATTTTTATTTTATCAGCTTGAATATTACTGTCTCTCAAGTGTTGTGGATTCATCATAAGCTGATTTATACTTTCTAAGTCAGTACTTTTTTTGATAATGAGGAAATTGATGGTCAAGACATTTCAATCTTGATTTCAATACAGTTTTTTTGCTGTCATGAATATAAACAAATTCATTCATTTTCTGTCATCTTGAAACTAGAGTTGGGTATCAAAGAATTTACAGAAGCTTTTAAATTTTTGGCTAAGATTGGCTGTAAATGTTTAGCTTTGTGTGTTGTAAGTGACACAGAATTTATCTGAAGCTGGTAACAGAACGGGCTTCCATGGTGACTCAGATGGTAAAGAATCAGCCCGCAGTGCAGGAGACCTGGATTCAGTCCCTGGGCTGGAAAGATCCCCTGGAGAAGGGAATGGCTCCCCACTCCAGTATTCTTGCCTGGAGAATCCCCTTGGACAGAGGAGCCTGGTGGGCTACAGTCCCTGGGGTCACAAAGAGTTAGACACGACTATGCACACTCAATAACAGAAAAGAACCTGTTACCTTAACTGTTAACATATGTGAGAAGAAAATGCTCCTATTATCACACCCAGGTTATTTTATGGTAGGTGGATATTTTATGCCACCGCTGTTAATTGTTTGCGTAAACACTTGCACCTTGTGTTTGCTTGTGAGCGCTGTGCTATTGTTTCTCAGGTCCTGTTCCTCATCTGATGACTCTTCCCAATTTCCTCCATTTTCAAGTCTCTTTAAATGTGAGTCACTGAGGTGATTCCTAGCATGGCTTTTCAGGAAATCTCAACTGCCAAAAAACGCACATCATTAATAAAGCATCTCCTCCTAGTGAGTTTGTATGGCCTCTTAATTCTTAAAAAGGAAGTCATACATTTTGGCCTTTTCACAAGTAAAGCTGGTTGAGTAAAATTCCACTGAAGTTCTGTAGAAGTTAACTGCCATCATCTGTGTAGGTACCAAGTGAACATTTCTAAATAAAAAAGAGGGAAAAAAGCCCTCACTATATTATATGGGTAATAGGAAAAAAGTTCAAATAACCAAGAAAAGATTCTGAATATCTTTCTCTTTGATGGATTGGAGAAGATGACTTCCCAGTTGCTGTATGGAATATTATGTTCAGAGAGAGGTAACTCTAAGGCTAAATAAGCTATTGTCCATGTCTTAAAAATTAACTCCATATTTTCTCTGGTGGGTGTTGGGACCGGTTTCAGGATATGACAGCGCGTGATCTACTCCAGCAAAGGTACACGCTTCCAAATGGAGACACTGCCTGGCGGTCCTCGCCCCTTGTAAACGCTGCTCTGGAAGGAAAGCTGGTTCTCCTAGATGGCATTCACAGAGTCAATGCCGGGACACTTGCCGTGTTACAGAGGTCGGTTATGAGTCACAGAGCACACCACGCAAACAGTAGATGTGGAGCTTTCTCAATCTTCTAATTTAAACTGGGTTACATAATTCTCGAGGAATTTATAATTCTGTATCCAAGTGTAACAGCAGATATATTTATTGTTGTAAACACAGTAGAGTTGAACTTCGAGTAATGAACATTTTGGGAAAAGCCAGTGCCATAGCAGAACTGAAAAAGGCAAACTTTTCAGTAGGATTTTTGAGACTTTATATATATGTTGATTGATCTATGCAGTAAGTCACAATTGCAGTTTCTATAGTATGTCAGAGTCCAAGCTTCACTGTTGACAAACTTCTTTTTCAGTCCTAGATCTACATTCTTGGAATTTGTTTTTGAGAGAGAAAATATAGTTCCTTATGTAAAATGTATAATGGCTCTTTGATTATATTTTATATAGGCCAAAGTTCACTTTGTGTTTACAGACTTCAACAGTTGTGTCAACCATGTTTCTTATTTCAGCTTAGGTGGGGCAAATATCCACCCATTCATAGTTAACTTCTGTTTAATGTTAAGACTTCGTGTGTAACTTTCATGGAAAATAGTCCCATCTTGTGTCACTTTGGGAGATTAATGATATTTTTTTTTGTTTGTTTGTTACATCTTGATTCTATCACTTGTTTTTAACTTTTAACTCTAAATTTTAACTTGTTGGGAAATTTCAAATAAGTGGAATAATACAGTTCCCCAACTAAGTAGTCAAAAGTTTTTTTTTTGTCCTTGATGAGATGCAGGTACTGAGTATAATTAAAGATTCTAAAAACACTGTTAATCCTGATTCAGCTTGAGAACGTTTAAAAGTCATAACCACAACCTTTCAGTGATTTATCATAAACATTCCATATATTTACAGTTTTTTCCTCTTCTAAACAGGCAAATGCAAACACAAATGAAATAGTGCCTGCTGCCTCCTTTTATTAGTTCTTTCTTGGCCCATGTGGCCAAGTAGTAGTAACAGCAGCAGTAGCTACCATTGAGTTCTTAATCTCTGCGAGGCCTTGTGCTAAGCCAGGGTTTCTCAGAGTCTCAGCTGTGGAATCTTCTTATGGGAGTGAGGCTTAGACATGACTGATGCCTGGTCTCCACTTCCTCAAATTCTGCTGTAATTGATCCAGGGTGAGACCTGAACATTGGTGTTTTTAACCTCCTCCCAGTAGATTCTAATGGGCAGCTAAGATTGAGAACAACTATGTTCAGCATCTGCCTTATATTAGCTATTTAATTTTCACAGCAATACTGTGAGGTTGGTGTTACTGCCCTAGTTTTATACAAGATACAGTTTTAGACCGGTGGGTCCGTTCTCTCCTTCCCCGGTCATTCAGCGGGTGAGGTACAGGGCTGGGACTTGCACGCACGCCTGAGCGCCCATGTTGCCGGCCTCTGCAGTGTGCAGTCTCCCCTCTCCTCAGTGTCCACTGAGAGGAAGTCTGTGGGGCAGTTGCACAGTGGACATCAGGAAACCTTAGTGGCTGGTGTAGGATCTAGAACAGCACTCTTTAAGCCCTGCAGCATCTGGAGGACGATGCTATTTGAGCTGTGGATGGCTAGGTTCCATCGTAGTTGGTATCTGAACTAGCACTAGTTAGTCCCTTGTAAAGATTTTAGACATTCTAAATCCTGTAATTGCAAAGATAGAACTATTTTGATAATACTATGCCTTAAAGTGTTACCTTAGACTCAAGGGAGTATGTGCCAATTGCCTTGTTCATTAATATTGTTATGCCCGAAGTCCAAGTCCCCAAAACTGAGAGAAATAAGACGTCTATGGTAATGCAAAAGCATAAAGGGGTTTATTGCTAGCTCGAGCTAGGGCTCCCCTGGCACCAATGCAGCGGCTATAACGAGGGAGCCCCAAGTCTTGGGCTGCACTGCTTTCATAGGGAATTTAATCAGGTAAAAGGATACAAGAGGGGGTGTTCAAGCAGGAAGACAACTGATTGGCCACTTTAGGGGGTGTTTAAGTTGACAGATAACTGGTTGGTTACTTCCATCCATAGGATTTGTGTGTAGATTCTTGATTGGTTTTTACTTCCAAGGTAAATCACAAGCTCCTGAATGTTAAGTCAGAAGGTTTAGCCTAGTGACCGATTGGCTTGTGTACAGTGGGGCTAGGTTAGGTAATCTGAGGGTTGATTGGCTATGGGTAGTGGGCTTAGGTTGGGTAACGTCCAAAGTTCTTTTGCCCGGGACCTTGCAGGATGGGATTCTTTTACAAGATGGAGTAGCTCAGGCCCTTCATGCTAGGGTGAGTGGGACCCTGCCAGGGGGTAGTCTCCTGGAATCATGACCCAGGTTTACAAGAATTCAAAACCTAGGCCTAGTGCAGCCTGTCGAGCCTGCCATGGCTCTGGTCTGGTTCCCCAACAATATTTACCTCGTGGTTATCCTGAATCACTCATTCAGCTGTTGCTTTTCATTTCCCTCCTCCTTCCCCTTTCCAGCTCCTTCTCCTCCTCCTCGTCCTCCCTGTTCACATCTAGTAACCGTGACTACTGCCCTCCAGTACAAAAACCAACTGTTTTTGCCAAGTATAACGGCACTAGCCAACTTACAATATCAAAAAGTGCATTTTGAGTCTAACAAAATAATTAGACTCAATTGTCAGTAATAATAGAAATGACTAAAATGTTAACTGACTGATTCGACCTCTAATAGCTTCAACATTTAAACTGATTCATTTGTTTCCTGGCCTTCTCCTCTCCCTTAGGCTGATCCATGATCGGGAGCTAAGCCTCTATGATGGCTCCAGGCTGCTGAGAGAAGACAGGTACATGCGCTTGAAGGAGGAGCTGCAAGTGTCTGATGAGCAGCTGCAGCAGAGGTGATTGGGGTATACTACTCTTATTCTTGGGGGAAGGCAGTGGCACCCCACCCTGGTACTCTTGCCTGGAGAATCCAATGGATGGAGGAGCCTGGTAAGCTGCAGTGCATGGGGTCGCTAAGAGTCAGACACGACTGAGCGACTTCACTTTCACTTTTCACTTTCATGCATTGGAGAAGGAAATGGCAACCCACTCCAGTGTTCTTGCCTGGAGAATCCCAGGGACGGGGGAGCCTGGTGGGCTGCCGTCTATGGGGTTGCACAGAGTCGGACACGACTGAAGCAACTCAGCAGCAGCAGCAGCACTCTTATTCTTATTGTCAAGGGTATGTCTTTAAAAATTATTCTTCTAAACCTAGGCTCAAACCAAGATCACTTTGAGCGGCTTAACAATTTGGTGTCCTAGATATATGCACACTTTTTGCGCTCCAAGATGTACTCTGTAGGGCTTCCCTGGTGGCTCAAGCAGTAAAGAATCTGCCTACAATGCAGGAGACCCAGGTTTTATCCCTGGGTCAGGAAGATCCCCTGGAGAAGGAAATGGCAACCCACTCCAGTGTTCCTGCCTAGAGAATCCCATGTGCAGAGGAACCTGGCAGGGGGGCTGCAAAGAGTTGGACATGACTTAGCAACTAACACATGTACTCTGTACTTTCAGCCTACTTTTATGGAAGTGTTTGAACATTTTCTGAGAGCATTAGCTTTAAGAAGATAATTCCTCTTCTCTTGTCCGACAGTTCAATTTTGGCCCCAAATTTTGTATCATTTAGGAAAAAACAAAAAGAGTCTCACACTTAACTGTGCCTACTCTCCAAGAAAGTGATCAGTTGCTTCTGGGGTTTGTCACCTGATGCAGGAGTGTCCTTTATGTCTTATTTAAAGATTTCTTCCAGAACTGTGGCAACCAAATTCAATGTATTACGTCCTGGATCAGGAAATCAAATGAAAATAGCTATGAAAGACATTTTGGGATGATTGGAAAAGTTTACATGTTATTGAATTAATGTCAATTTTCTTAGGTTTCATAATGGTATTGTGTTTATGAAGGTGTTAACCTAAAACAAATAGACCTCCAGTTGTTTCTCCAACAAAAATGGGTTTATTTAAGGGGTCTCTAACCATGGGGAGCTACATGCAAGTCCTTATGCAACAAGAAGAGGAGGAAGGACTCATCTAAAAGGGAAAAAGAAAGTCGGAAGGGCTATAATGAACAGAGAGTCCACTGGTGGAACTGAGGGTTGGAAGTGTAGTGTCTTTTCATTCTATTCCTAGTAGCCTAACAGTCTCTCATGGGCTGAGCTCTTGCCAGCCAAGAAAAGGAAGGTTTTATTCTTCCTGTTGACCCTGCTATTGTCTGTCACAGGGCGTGAGAGCTCCCCCTTCTGGCTTCCTGACTTCTTAATTGAGTTTTCTGTTTATTGATTTTTTACAAAGGAGAACATTTCTATTCCTAGGAGCCATATTCTGAAATATCTAAGGGATAATGTAAAAAGATGCCTTCAAGTTATTTCCAGACGTTTCAGGGTAAAAAAGATGTGACGAATGGATTCAAATGTACCACACAGAAACAAAGAGCAAGGGAGAGGAAGAGCACAAAGCGGTGCAGTCTTAACAACTGGTGAAATGTCGGTGAAGGGTACTTGGGTGTTCACATTCTCTTCTTTCAAATTTCCTATGGGTTTGACAATTCTTTTACATTTATTTTTTAATTGGAGGAAAATTGCTTTCAAATGTTATGTTGGTTTCTGCTGTACAACGTGAGTCAGCATGAAGAAGAAGTAAAGTAAAGTCTCCCAGTCGTGTCCAACTCTTTGCATCCCCGTGGACTGTATAACCTACCACGCTCCTCCATTCGCGGGATTTTCCAGGCAAGAGTACTGGAGTGGGTTGCCATTCTCTTCTCCAGGGGATCTTCCCAACCCAGGGATTCCGCACTGCAGGCTGACGCTTTACCATCTGAGCCACCAGGGAAGTCTGAATCAGCCACAGTGATACACATATGCCCTCTCTTTCGAGCCTCCCTCCCTCGTCCCACCCACCTAGGCCATCACAGAGCACCAGACTGGGCTCTCTGAATACGTAGCAGCTTCTCACCAGCTGTCTGTTTTACACATGATAGTGCATGTGTACTGAGGCCACTTTCTCCGTTCATCCCATTCCCCCCTTGCCCCACTGTGTCCACCAGTTCACCTCTACATCTGCGTCTCCATTCCTTCCCTGCAGATAGGTTCATCAATACTGTTTTTCTAGGTTTCACGTATGTGCATTAATACACGATATTTGTTTCTCTCTCTGTGACTTCAATCTGTGTAATAGGCTATAGGTTCATCCGCCTCACTAGAACTGGCTCAAATTTGCTCTTTTTTACAGCTGAGTAGTATTCCACTGTGTATATGTGCCACATCTTCTTTATCCATTCACCTGTAGATGGACATCTAGGGTTGTTCCCACGTCTTGGCTGTTGCAGATAGTGCTGCAGTCAGCGCGGGGGTACGTGTGTCTTTTGGAATTGTGGCTTTCTCAGGGTATGTGTCCAGTCGTGGGGTTGCTGTGTCGTATGGTAGATTTATTCCCAGTTTTTTCAGGAATCCTCATACCCCTCTCCGTATGGCTGTATCAGTGTACATTCTCAGCAACAGTGTAGAGGGTTTCCTTTTGTCCACATCCTTACCAGCATTTATTGTTTGTAGATGAGATTGGCTGTCCCCACTGATTGTGAGGGCCAGCCTGCTCCCTGCTATACCCAGAGTTCATGCCTAGCTCCCTAAAATCTTCAAATTAAGAAGTTTCAAAGAAAATATTTCTTTCAGCTGCATACTGTGCTTTCCTTTAGAAGAGATCTAGCAATTATAAGTAATTTTCTGCCTCATTACATTTCCGTGGATATCTTCACATAATTACAGATTATTATTAGTACTTTGGGGAATTCCCAGTCACTTAATTGAATCTTACTTGATTGAAGCCACTCCTTCCCCTAAGGAACTTGCTGCCATATTTAAAACAATGAAGTCCAGCAACTGCTAATTATATGTGTTTCTTATTGTGTTTATGTTTTATCCTTGGAATTTTTTCCTAGAGAGAAAATATTTAATCTTATTATCTGTGTAAAAATTCACTTGATTACATGGCTATTGACTATCCTCAGATCCTTCTAGCCCAGTAAGTGGTTTGGTTGAGTGTTTAAGGAGGCAGATTGTAAAGAGCCCTCTCATATCATACCTTGGGCTTATGACATTCAACTACTGTACCTTATTTGCGTGTGACTCACCTAACAGGGAGCGGTTGCATTTTCAGGAGACGAATCAGAGCAGCTGGGCAGCAGCTCCCAGCAGGGCTGCCCGTTGGTTTCCCCTCAGGAGGGGCGTTGTCTGCTCGCCAAACGTCCAGGAAACGGCAGGCCTTTTCCATGGAAGGAACCCAAGTTCTCCCTCGTGGTCACAAGCAGTTTTACAAATGAACACACTCCCAGGAACAGATTGGCCCCAGGCTTCACGTTCAGGATTTGACTCAGACTGGTTGATAGTGCTTCTTTCCCAAAGCGTCCTGTCTTCATCACTCTTAATTTTCATCATTCCCGTGAATGAAACCAGGCTCGGTTCTGTCTCCAGAAGTCACTCTGAAACCAGTGGAGACAGATCACAGCACTGCTTATTTCCTTCACTTATTTTTAAAATTTTTGTTTATTTTTTTTAAAATTATTGTTAAATATGCATAAAACTTGAGCCAGGTAGTTTTTCAAAGCTTTTCTAGAAAAATACCGGTCCTCTGTTATGTGTCCTGGGACACTTTCCTGTTGTTTCTTCCTCAGAGACTACCACTTTCAACTCTGAGCTGTTTCTTTGGATATTTACCTCCATGTCACTAAGTAATAAACTTTTATTGACATTTCTTGATTTATTTTTCAGTGTTGGGCACTGCTCATTGATTTCCTACTATGGAAAATTACAATTTAGATCTCTTCCACCATCCTTCTTCCCACTACACATGCATACCTCCTATCTCCCATTCTTCCTAAATATTAGGTAATAATTTTGTTTAGAACTTCATTCAGTGTTTGCATTATTGTGATGGCACAAGGACCATACACTGCTGAATCATTCAGTAGACTACAGTTATTTTTCTCTTTTTACATATGTTCTATTTTTCCTAAAGTTAGTATTTGCCTACATATGAAGAACGGCAGATATATAAATAAAAAATTAAAATGCAGCTTTAAAATATTACAATAAAGATGTCTACATAATGCTATGGGAACCCAGATAAAGAAGTGACTTTCTTTTCTTTTTGTGTGTGTGTTCAGTTCAGTCGCTCAGTCATGTCCAACTCTTTGCGACCCCATGGACTGCAGCACGCCAGGCTTCCCTGTCCATCACCAGCTCTTGGAGCTTACTCAAAGTCATGTCTGTCGAGTTGGTGATGCCATCCAACCATCTCATCCTCTGTTTTCCCCTTCTCCTCCCTTCAATCTCCTTCTCCTTCAATCTTCCCCAGCATCAGGGTCTTTTCACATGAGTCAGTTCTTTGCATCAGGTGGCCCAAGTATTAGAGTTTCAGCTTCAGCATCAGTCCTTTCCATGAATATTCAGGACTGATTTCCTTTAGAATTGTGATTGGATCTCTTGTTACCTCACAGAAACTTATTAGTGAAGGTGAGTTTCTTTGAAGAGTTGGCAAATATAAGTTTACACTTTATTTGCACCAAAAAAATAAGTTTTCCAATTTGGCTTGACTTTTTATCTTTAAGACAACTAGTATATAATCCAAGAAAGTATCCAGTTATTATACAAATATTTGTGTGTGTGTGTGTTAATTGAGCTATAGTTGATTTGTAATATTATTTTCAGGTGTACAACTTAGTGATTCAATATTTTTATAGATTCTGCTCCATGTAAAGTTATTATGGACTATTGGATATATTCCCTGTGCGGTACAATGTGTCATTGTAACCTATTTTATACATAGTAGTTTGTGCATCTCAATCTTCGATTTCTGTCTTGCTCCTCTCCACTTCTCTCCCGGCTGGCAACTACTAGTTGTTCCCTGTATCTGCCGTATTCATCTGTTCTCTTGTTTCGTTTGTTTCTTTTAGATTCCACAAGTGAAAACATACAGCGTTTGTCTTTGTCTAACTTATTACACCTAGCACAATATTCTCTAGATTCGTTCACATTGCTGCAAATGGCAATGTTTCATTCTTTTTACACAGAGTAATATTCCAGTCTATATGTGCCCCATCTTCTGTACCCATTCATCTGTTGATGAGCACTTAGGTTGTTTCCGTATTGCGTCCACTGTAATTAACGTTGCTGTGAAGATTGAGGTCCGTGTGTCTTTTCAGATTAGCGTTTCCATTTTCTTGGATTATATACTTAGGAGTAGAATTGCTGGATCGTGTGGTAGTTCCATTTTTAGTTTGCCTTTTTTTTTGAGGAACCTCCGTATGGTTTTCCATAGAGGCAGCCCCAATTTACATCACACCAACAGTGTACCAGGGTTCCCTCTTCTCCACATCCTCACCAACATTTGTTGTCTGTGGTCTTTTTGGTGATAGCCAGTGAGACAGGTGTGAGAGAGTATGTCACTGTAGTTCTGATTTCCATTTCTCTAATGATTAGCCACGTTGAACATTCTTTCAGGTCCCTTTGGCCATCTGTAAAACTTGTTGGGAAAAATACTTATTCACAGCTTCTGCCATTTTTCAGTCAGGCTGTTTTGTTTTGTTTTGTTTGGTATTAAGCTGTATGAACTGTTTGTGTATTGTGGATATTAATCCATAATCAGACATATCATTTGCAAATACCTTCTCCCATTCCATAGGTTGCCTTTTTGTTGTTGTTGTTAATGTTTGCTCTGGGTTGTCATAAATGGCCTTTATTATGTTGAAATGTGTCTCCTGTATACCAATTTTGATGAGAGTTTTTTTTATCATCATGGATGTTGAATTTTGTCAAATGCTTTTTCTGCATCTATTAAGATGATCATATGATTTCTAACCTTATTTTTCTTGATGTGATATATCACATTGATTGATTTGTGGATATTTAATCATCCTTGCATCCCTGAAATAAACCCTACTTGATAATGGTATATAATCCTGTTTATATATTGTTGAATTTGGTTTGTTATTATTTTGTCAAAAAACTTTGCATCTATATTCACATTCTACTGTATTGAATTTGGTTTGTTATTATTTTGTCAATAATTTTGCATTTAGCATCTAATATTCTTTTTTTGTACTGTCTTAGTTTGGTTTTGGTATAAGGGTAATGATGGCCTTGTAGAAAAAATTTGTGTTCCCTTATCTTTAATTTTTTGGAGTAGAGAAGAATAGTTATTAGCCCTTCTTTATATGTTTGATAGAATTTCCCTGTGAAGCCATCTGATCTTGGACTTGCATGGGAGTGTTTTGGGAGTGTTTTGAATACTAATTCAGTCTCACTACTAGTGATCAGTCTGTTCAGATTGTCTGTTTCTTCCTGATTCAGTCTGGGAAGATAGCATATGTCTAGAAATCTATCCATTTATTCCTGTTATCTAATTTGTTGGCATGTAACTGTTCATAGGATTCTATTATGTTTTTCTAACCGCTGTGATATTGGTTGTAACTTCTCTTTCATTACTTATTTTGCTTATTCGGGTCCTCTTCTTTCCCGCTAGATGAGTGTGACTTATCCGTTTTGTTTATCATTAAGGGAAAAAAGACTGCTCTCGGTTTTATAGATCTTTTCAGTTATTTTTTGGTGTCTACTTTTTCTCTCTCTGATTTTTTTTTCCCTTTCCTTCTACTGACTTTGAACTTTTGTTCTTTTTCTAATTCTGTTAGATGGTACCTTAGGTTTGAGAATCTTCCTGTTTCTTGGGGTAGGCTTGTATTGCTGTGAACTTCCCTCTTAGAACTGCTTTTGCTGCTTCATATAGATGTTGGAAAGCTGTGTTTTTCTTTTCAGTTTGTCTTGAGATATTGTCTGATTTCGTCTTCAGTTTCTTCGTTGATCCGTGGGGTTTTTTTTAAGCAGCATGTCGGCTGGTATCCATGTGTTTGTGTTTTCCCGTTTCTTTTTTCAGTTACTTAGCTTATAGCTGTGGTGGGTCTCTGTTGCTGTGCGTGGACTTTCTCTAGTAGCAGTGAGCAGGCCTGCCCTCTAGTTGGCAGTGCAGAGCCTTCTCGTTGAGGTGGCTTCTCTTGTGTGGAGCATGGGCTTCAGTAGGTGTGGCGCCCGGGCTTAGTTGCCCCGTGGCAGGTGCAGTCTTCCCAGATCAGGGGTGGAACCTGTGTTCCCTGCATTGGCAGCCAGATTCTTAACCACTCCACTTGCCTGCACCACCAGGGAAGACCCTGTTCATATAATTGATTCTAGTTTCATACTGTTGTGATTGGAAAAAACGCTTGATATAACTTCTGTCCTCTTAAATTTGTAGAGGCACTTTGCCTGTTGTCTGTATCTCCTCTCAGCACATTCAGGCACATCAGGTGTCCTATCAGTTTCATCTTCTGTCCATTTCATCCTTCTCCCGTGGCGTGTTCTGACTCGCCCCGATTTGGACTTGTTGCTCTCCATACGTGCAGCGTGCATGCCATCCCTCTCCACTCCCACGCTCCAATTTCTGCTGGTGTTTCTTCTGTATATATCATCAGTTAGGTGTTGAGCCTCTTGGGCTGAACTTTTCTTTCTTTCTCTTACATTCTATGAATTTATCAGGACTTTATTAACTTTTCAGAGATGAGTTGTCTCAAAATGAATTATCCTCTCTGTCCAAAGTATTTCTGCCGGTCGACAGCCTGGTTCCTTTCCTTATCAGTGTTCCTCATTTTTTTAACCGGAGGAACACACTATTTTCTTAGAATGAATATATTGTCCTTTAGGGTTATAGTAGATTAGATTCTTCCTTTCAGCCACTTGACTATATCTGTCCAGGCTGCTTTCGTTTGGTTGAGTGTGGGCAGCTCCACCAAAAGGAGATACCATAGCATGAGAAGTGGGAAATTTGTGTCCTGTGAGAAAATTAATTTGTTTCATGAGTTGTTCTTGTAAGTAATATGACCCATTGTCATATTACTTGACAAATAGCTTGAGTTGACCCTGTGTTCTGTCCATATCTAATATGTCACTCTTGGCATTAGCATCTGAACTATAAATTAGAAACTCATAACTCAAATCTTCTATCCTTTCAGTCCATACCTAAGCAATAGGACTGAAGTGTAGCAAAGTGATTATTATTTCTCTTCATCTTTAAATAGACTCAGCCATTAATACTTTGTTTCCTTGTGGGGAATTTGAGATAGAGAAAATGATCAAAGGTAGAGTAAAAGCAAGTCAGATTTAGGCTACTTTGCTTCTAAACCCAGTTTGGTAAACTTAGATACATTTTGGCTTTCAGATAGGAACAGTTTTCATATTTGTGTTCATCAGGAATCCTTCAGTTACAAGTAACAGTAACAAAAGAACCACCTTAAATTGTCACAAAAAGGAATTTGGTGGTATCACAGTGTTCAGAGGAAGGGAGAGGATGCACTTGGGTCTTAGGAAAAAACTGGAACTGAGGACTGTAATCTTGTAATCTTGCCCGGCCCTCCAATGCCCTGTACTTCATCTCTTTGTTTCAAATGTCACGGTATCTGATACATAGTAGAACACTTAGTAAATGTTGGAATCCTGAATAAATCTTAACCCAGAACAAATTCTAGAAAACCAAAGGCAAAGTGAGTTCATCCAGTTTTCACAGTTTGGTAAATTCATCTAGTTTTCGATAGCTTTCTGAGCTAGCAATGTTTTCTTTTATGAACCTACTAATTAAGACTACTTTGCTCTTAATGACAAGTCTGATAACATAGAGTCTCATAATTATCAGCTATTAGCAGTGAGCTACCAAGCCTTTCAACTTCATAGTATGAAACCTAGTTTCGGTACAATTATATTCCACTCCTCTGCTGACCTTCTTTGTGTTCTAATTTCACCATATACCTCAATCGTTTTTGTAGTGCTCTGCAGGTGTTCTTTGCAGCTAATGACATAGCTAAAGAAATGTTAGAGACTTTCCTTCTAGTGCAGGACACCTGGAATACCTTGGACATGAGGGTTAGAAATAACATGATGGCCGTGCTCACCAGACAGCATGCCAGCATTTCCCACAGGAAGTAAGGACCAAAATAGACCTATTTCCTTTGATGGGAAAAATTTCTTTGGGGAAAGGAGGAGTACAAATACGACAGGCTTCTAAATGTGTCCCTTCCTGCTGCTGGTCAGAGCCTAGATGAGGGTGGGTGAGAACCTCTGTGAATTACCAATAGTTTATTTTACCAAAAATAGGCTTCTGGTTATCTCAGGAAAGCAATAAAGATTAGAGGCCTAGTCTCAGTTGTAATTATATATGCTGTAATGTTTTTGTATTTTTATTGAATTTTTTTATTGATTATGATTAAGCATTGAAGGCAGTTTATAATCTTCCAGTTTCTATTAATCACTTATGGACTGTAAGTGGACATTAGGCACAATCCTCAATCTGTTAGATTTTACTCTTACTCACGTTTGAAGGTAGTTAGGATCGAGCATTCTCTCCTACTTCCCCTAGAAACCTCAGGATCTCTTTGCTGGAAAATTAGTCTGTGTACATTTTTAACAAAATTCAAGTTAGATCCAGGATTTTATGCCCAAGTCTCTGTGTTTGGTTTCAAAACAAAGCGCTGTTAGCAAATTCTGATTTTGAAAAATAATCCTAAACATTTTTATGGTCAAGGAAAAGTTCTAAACTCTGTGCTTATGAAGGGTCTGTGGTGGTGGTGGTTTAGTCATGAAGTTGTGTCTGACTCTTCACACCCCATGCACTGTAACCTGCCAGGCTTCTCTGTCCATGGGGTTTTCCAGGCAAGAATACTGGAGTGGGTTACCTTTTCTTTCTCCAGGGGATCTTCCCGACCGGGGGATCCAGTGGATTGCAGGCAGCCTCCTGCATTGCAGGTGAATTCTTTACCACTGAACCACCAGGGAAGCCATATTACTTATTATTGTATGTGTTGCTTTTGTCTTTTTATATACAAATGTATCACATGTTTGATACAATAGTGCACCTTCTCTCAAAAACTCATTCAAGACCAGATTTTGACTAGCTGCTCTGCTGTTAATGAAAAACCATTATTCTCACTTCTTATCACTTATCTTTGTTTTGTCCTTGCCAACAAAGGTCTTCAAAAAGTTTCTTGCAGTGATGGTTATTAACAGCAGCAATACATTTATCTATTTAGCTATTTACTTATCTGTCACACTAGACATTGTGTGGTATAAAGATGAAGTAGGAATTTGCTTTGCTACATTGCAAAGCAGGAGAAATATGGACTGTGTACAGACCTGCATAACCTCCAGGTTCTGAATTGGAATATTAGTATTATAGTATGAAAGGCCAGTTACAAAATCCTTTTTCAGTTCATGATTAATATCTTTATAAAAACCTTCTATGTTATTGTTTCAAGTTCTTTAACATACACATTTGACAAAAATGTAGCATATAATTTCCATCAGAAGATAGAAATTTATTGAAGTTTTGGTTTTACTAATAGCTTTGTAATTCAAATATACAAATCTATATATTTACAGTATACAGTTTGATCATTTTTTATATTTTATACACCTATGAAAACATCACCACAATCAAGATAATAAATACCTCCATGATCTCCAAAGTGCTGTCAGACCCCTTTTTAATCCTTCTCACCACCCTCTCTCACCCATCTGCTCCCTGATAGTTTATATAACATGCATTTTCTCAGTTCAGCTCAGTTGTGTCCAACTCTTTGTGACCCCATGGATGGCAGCACTCCAGGCCTCCCTGTCCATCACCAACTCCTAGAGTTTACTCAGACTCATGTCCGTTGAGTTGGTGATGCCATCCAGCCATCTTATCCTCTGTTGTCCCCTTCTCCTCCTGCCTTCAATCTTTCCCAGGATCAGGATCTTTTCAAATGAGTCAACTCTTTGCAGCAGGTGGGCAAAGTATTGGAGTTTCAGCTTCAGTCTCTGTCCTTCCAGTGAATATTCAGGACTGATTTCCTTTAGGATGGACTGGTTGGAACTCTTTGCAGTCCAAGGGACTCTCAAGAGTCTTTTTCAACACCACAGTTCAAAAGCATCAACTCTTTGGCGCTCAGCTTTCTTTACAGAAGATTTTCTATATGCATTTTTCTAGAGCTTTATATAAATGTATTGGCACAGTGTGTTCTTTGGGTCTGGCCTCTCAGCATAATTATTTTGAGATATTCCATGTTGTTGTATACCGACAATTCATTTCCTTTTTATTGCTGAGAAGCATTGGAAAGTACTCTACTTTCTAAAAACTTTTACTTATGCCCCCAAACAAACATATTGGCCCCAATATTTTAAGCCTTTGTAAAAGATCTTTCTGCTTTAAAGTTTTTTAATCTTTATGAAATGATATCTATTCATCTGAAGTTAATCTGTATCTTTAGTTTCAGTTGTTATTTGTTGTTAAATTCTAGTAACATTGAAGTTAACCTTGATTTTAAATTTTCATAGTGCTTGTTTCCTAATTCTCAATTACTTATTACTTCTTCAGCCTTTCTATTACCCACCAATATGTCAGATCACGGGGCTTCCCACGTAGCCCTAGTGGTAAAGAACCCACTCGCAATGCAGGGGATGCATGGGTTTGATCCCTGGGTTTGAAGATGCGCTATAGAAGGGCATGGAAATCTACTCCAGTCTTCTTGCCTGGAGAATTCCATGGACAGAGGAGCCTGGTGGGCTGTCGTCCACAGGGTCACGCAGAGTCGTTCGTGACTGAAGAGCTTAGCATACACGCATGCATGTCATGTCACATCTGGAAGTGCACAGCCCATCCGCAGGCGCGCTCTGCTCTCTAACCTTCAGACTCAGGGAACGTAGCATCATCAGAAAGTAACCTTCCACAAGACCTGTTTATATGTAAGGAAGCCTTTGTGGAGAACGTAACAAGCAAACAGGTCCTTTCTTCCTGTTATTTAGCAGTTGGCTAAATAGTTTTTATAGTCAACTTATATTAATACTTATTTTCCTGACACATCAGCTATCAGCAGAAACTGCCCCCTTTAAATTTGGCCCGCTCACTTGGGTACCCTGCTAGAGTGTGTGTGTGTGTGTGTGTGTGTGTGTGCACGTGCGCGCACGTGCGCATGTGCATGCTCAGTTGTGTCAGACTCTGTGACCCCATGGTCTGTAGCCCACCAGGCTTCTCTGTCTGTGGAAGTTTCTCGGCAAGATTACTGGAGTGGGCTGTTGCTATTTCCTGCTGCAGGGATTCTTCCCACCTCAGGGACAGAAGTACATTTGTTATGTCTCCTGCGTCAGCAGGCGGGTTCTTGACCACTAGCACCAGCTGGAAAGCCACCCTGCTAGAGTCCATACCAAAAGGCAAGCCACAGTGCACCTCATCAGCAGTGACCATCTCCATGTTTAAGTTAAAACCAACCTGCTTGCTTTCAGGTTAGCTGTTCTTCTAGGTCTGAATCTGCAGTGTACCTGTGGCACTTGCTGCTGCTCCTGTTGGTTTAAGATGGCAATTGAAATTCCCCTTGCTTGTTGGATTTTGGTTTTGTTTTTCCCCTAATTTAGTGTCCCTCACCATCTTGAGGGGAAAACTACATCTGCAGCTTTAATTCTGAGCAAAGCACAAATAAGCAGGCTCTGTCTCTCCCACCTTCTTTTGTCCCAGCTAGGAGAGAAGAGGATCAAAGATGAATCCGACATCTGTTGCTGGGCCCTGAAGCAGACTTTCTGGATTATGGCAAACCACTTAACAGAAGTGGAAAATGGAATAATCTTCTCTTTTCAGATCATAGAATTTTCTCTGTCCAGGTTTTGTTGTGTGACTGTAGTTTCTAGCAATCCTGAATGCTTGGGCTGTCTTCAAGACTCTTAAGTCATTATCTGTGTTGTTATCCTTTTCTCTTTTCCTAGTACAACTCCTTTGGACAGATCATCCCCATGCTATGCTTGAATATCTATAAATAAATCTCTCTCCCCTACCCGACCCCTCACTTAGCAAAATGAAATGGTATTTAGCAGCTTTTATGAACTCACCCAGACGTTTCATATGACCATTCCTATAAACTGCTTTTCCCTGGCTTACAAATGATGCTGTGGCCCTCTAAAATTCTAAATCATACTGTCAGGGACTCAGTGAACCTTCCTGTTGTATTGGGGGGACTTTTTCTGATCTGAAATCTTCCGAGTATTTATCTGATTCTCTCTACACATGTCTTATCTCCTGATATTCTCGCGCCCCAATCACAGAACTGTTGAATTCTACCATAATAGTTGGTGGCAATGAAGAAATGCCATTTTGGTCCCTTTATTTTCATTTTTTCTGAAGATCTTGGCAGGTCTTTGAGTTTCATTTCTCCTTTCTCAGCAAGGATGATATAACCCGCAAAAGGTCTATTTGCACTACAGTTTTGAGAATTGATAAGAACAGATATTACTCATGATTATATCATGATAAAGGGTTTCTAGCTCCTTCTTCTAAAACTACTAAAGTTCATTTCATAAACCATGGGAAATCTTTATCTTACATTTACATCTTCAGATTCCCTAACAGGGATTTATCAAAGAGATCACTGTAAAAATCACATTGTTTCCTATTAAATGACAAAACAGTGAATTAGATAGAAGTTCACTTTTCTCCACCTTTTAAAGATCTAAGTATTATTGCCAATTCAAATTTGAATTTTAATCTGATCTGCTATGCTACTTAAATTTTCTGCATTATAAAAAGACTCTTCATCCTGAGTAATGTTTCTTGGTCTTTCTATGACTGACATAGAAGTTCCTTGCAAGACAGGAGATTTTGAACAAAGACAGGGGACCTATGTAATGAATATGAACTGTTTGGGGTTATGTTTCAAGAAACTATAGGGTTTTCCTTGTGGTTCAGCTGGTAAAGAATCCCCCTGCAATGTGGGAGACCTGGGTTCAATCCCTGGGTTGGGAAGATCCCCTGGAGAAGGGAAAGGCTGCCCACTCCAGTATTCTGGTCTGGAGAATTCCATGGACTGTATCCTCCATGGGGTCATGAAGAGTCGAACACGACTGAGTGACTTTCACTTTCACTTTTTTCTTCAAGGGACTATGGAGTAAATTTATTGTAGGTATAACAACATATCCAAAACATGGATTCATGTTTTCCAAAACAGTGATTCATGCCAGCAATGGAGTTTCATCAGTTGACATGGTACATCATATATTAACCTTTGGTAATTCTTTTGTTTTAATCTTCGGTTTTTAGAATATCCTGACCTTTGTTATTTCAAAGCTTGTTCTTTGGGTAATAGCTTTATCTGTACCATAGTCTTATTATCACCAAGGCTTTAGCTGCTGTGACCTAATTTCTGATGCAAAAGGTTATGCTTAAAAAGCTTTTTTTTCTCCCTTTTAGATCGATTTTTCCTGTTCACCCCTCCTTCAGAATCATCGCCTTGGCAGAACCCCCTGTTATTGGAAGCACAACACAGCAGTGGCTGGGGCCAGAATTCTTAACCATGTTCTTTTTCCATTACATGAAACCACTTGTCAAAAGTGAAGAAATCCAAGTGATTAAGGAAATGGTAAGAGTGAGGCCAGTACAAGCCTGTTGCCTTCAGTTACTCTTTTTAACGCATTTTTGACACTTGCTTGAGTAGAGTTGGATATTTTTGGCTTTTTCTCACTGTTTATTTCCAAATTTCCTTATAAAATGTTTCTTAGACGTCAACACTTTTCAGAATCACCTGGAGGGCTTGTTAACTTACAGATCTCCGAGCCAGTGATTCTGGGATGGAAATGAGAATTTACTTGTCTGAAGTACTCAGGCGATGCTAATGCTGACCACACCTTAGGAACCAGGCATTTGGGCTGTCTCTCCATTTTCCTCCTGTGGAGACAGTTTGGAGATTCTTTTCCCTTTTAGATTCAGCCAGAGTTCCTACTAAAGGAGTGGTGGTGGTAGTTTAGTCGCTAAGTCGTGTCCAACTTTCAGTGAACCCATTGACTGAAGCCCACAAGCTCCTCTGTCCGTGGGATTTCCCAGGCAGGAATATTAGAATAGGTTGCCATTTCCTTCCCCAACTACAAGAGGAGGCCAAATATATTTCAGTTCCATAGGTTTTGTAGAAAATCCTAGGTATTTCTGGTCCCCTTGGCATTGTAATATAGCCTATACTTGACTGGTTAGCTGTCTAGTGCCTTGTAGTGTTTGTAATCTCTTATTGTGGTGTCTGCCTTAACCAAGCAGTGTGTTTAGCACTTTTGGAATTCTGGGACTTCGCTGTTTAATGTAGTAGCACTAGCCACATTAAATCAAATTTAAAAATTCAGTTGCTCAGTCTTATTTCAAATGGCCATGGCACGCCAATAGCATAAAGAATATTTCTATCATTGTAGAACGTTCTGCTAAACAGTACTATTCTAGATCACTAATAACTGCACTTATCCCCTTTGAAATACTAGAATGAATTATTTAATTTTAGGTCTTATGAGCATGGTTGTGGATAAGGGTATAGACTTTAAAGTCAAAAAACTTGCCTTTAAATGTCAGTTCCACTCATGGGGATGATACTATACTTATCACATCACAGGATTGATTTAAAGAATGAATGAGTACATATGGTATAGAGCTTTGAATTTTAAAAATTCCAATTACTTAAACGCCCAGAGAAACCATGAACAGTTTGTTTCTGAAATTGTCATTTTATACCAACCATTGTTCTAACATCTACTTCTGCTCTTTTTAAGTTAAAATTTTAATTTTGTTATTGTTAAGTAAAATTTTTTTATTATCAGTTCAAATACATATTAAACTCAGTGTACTTAAAAGCAGTCAATGTATGTTTCCGGGCAACTGTTCTTTACATTTCATTGATAAGTAGGTCATGCCCCTCAGGTATGTGGGGATTTTTTTAATATTTATTTTACTGAAATACAGTTGATTTACAGTGTTGTGTTAGTTTCTGCTATACAGCAAAGTGATTCAGAAATGCATATGTGTGTGTGTATATATATATATATGTATACATTCTTTTTAATGTTCTTTTCCATTATGGTTTATTACAGGTTTTAAAGTCCTTGAAAAAATGGACAGTTTGAGCATTTTCTCTTTATACAAGGATATATTAAGTCTCTTAGTAGACATAGGTGTAAGGTTGCTGCTAAATGAAGGAGTTTGGTTTCGTAAGAAAAATGCCTGAATTAGAGTTGAAGCTAACAAAAATGGATGTGATATATGAGAAGTTTCTTATGGGTGTACTATCTGTCAGTTTTTAATTGGTTAGAGGTTCCTTTTAGTTTTATCCTTGTGATAGAATTGTAAATGAAGAATGGCCTGGTTTTACCTGATTCTTTTTTTTTGTTGTTGTTGTTGATGTATAGTT
This sequence comes from Madoqua kirkii, assembly GCA_006408675.1. Classification (NCBI taxonomy): domain Eukaryota; kingdom Metazoa; phylum Chordata; class Mammalia; order Artiodactyla; family Bovidae; genus Madoqua; species Madoqua kirkii. The sequence goes on from SJYC01074603.1 coordinate 24,291, forward strand.
GACTTACAATGTTGTATTAATTACTGTTGTATAGCAAAGTGACTCCATTATATGTATTATATACATTCTTTTTCATACTCTTTTTTTATTCTGGTTTGCCACAGGCTGTTGAATATAGTTCTCTGGGGTGTACAGTAGGACTTGTTGTTTACCCATTCTATATATACCAGCTTGCAGTTGCTGATCCTGAACTCCCAATTCACCCCTTCCCCCCTCTTCCGCTCCCTCCTCCCCGCTCCAGTCTGTTCTCTACCTCTGTGATTCTGTTTCTGTTTTTATAGATAGGTTTGTTTGTGTCATATTTTCGATTCCCCGTATAAGTGATCATACGGTATTTGTCTTTCTCTCTCTGACTTCACTTCACTTAGTGTGGTACTCTCTGATTGCATCCATATTGCTGCAGATGGCATTGTTTTATTCTTTTTTATGGCTAAGTAGCATTTGATTGTATATATGTGCATATCTTCTTGACCTGATTCTTAAAGAGAAAGCAGAGGCAGAAGTGTTTCCTGAGAAGATGAATAAGCAAATTTATCCACAGGTTAAGCATGATACCTACAATCAGAGACTTTATAAAAGCATAATTTTAATATTGTTTGATAACTAGCATAATTTCTGGGTCCTTGATCAGATATCCCAATTTATTCTTTCTTTCCTTAATCCTCTCATAAAATAGGTCCCAGATATGCCTCCGGTAGCTTTGGACAAATTGTTGTCATTTACGCACAAACTCAGAGAGACACAGGATCCAACAGTAAGTCTGGGTTTTCTCCATGGAATTTTCTGTTGTTGACAGGCTGCTGCTTTATATTCTTAGAGTTCAGTGCTTTAAAATCTATTTTTTAAGCTGATATTTTTATCCCTTCTGCTGTGCTCTCTCCTATGTGTATGTTACTGTTTCAATGATTTTAACATTTCTTCCAGCTTCTCCTGGCTGGTGTCACAGAAAACAAGTTTTAGCTCTAGAGGAGTACCTGGGAGTCTCTGGAGCTTTGGCTCCACTCTGCTGTCTCCTCTGCTAAGCAGTCTGATATGTTCTTATGGCTTCAAGTATCACCTCTGTGTGGATGCCAACAACTTTATCTCTAGCTTCTAACTTCTCTTTCCTTGTTGATTCTCTGTTTCTGATTCTGTTTATGTTTGGAATGGTATAAGGGAGAAAACTTTTCCCTTCTTCCTCTTTAAGTTCTTTGGGTGGCCTAAGAATTAAATTGGCATGAGACTGTTTAACAAGAGCAAAACAAACAGATTTAATTTTGTAGATGCAGGAGCCCAATAAAAATCTGAGACTTAAAGAAGTGACCAAAGCAGGCAGCTTTTATACCTTTTAGACAAAGAAACAATAAAATTGTGAAGAATTGACAATACAAAGACATTTGGGCTTGGGTGGTAATTTAGTGAAAAAGAAATAAGGTTTGTTAATATAACCATCTCAGCCCTAAATTCCCTATTTCTGGTGCTAAAGATGCCTTCTAGCCTCCTGGTACTGGAGCATATTTTTTCATGGGCGGTTCACTTCCTGCTTTCAGGGAGACAAAGGAGGGTCAAAGTATCTTTTTTTATACCAACTATCTCCCATCCTGGTGCCTCCCAGGTAGTAGAAAAGTTTACAAATGTTTGATGAATGCATGAATAAATTAATTAGTTATTAATTACTAGGTTGTCCCTAGAGTTTTCTCTCCCAGAGAACATTACGTTTTTGTAAAAAATAATTTTTTAAGAGGAAAAAAAAATTTATTTTTAAATAATTTTTTATCTTAAACCTCAATATTTCTAAGCTGAATTGCTATTTTAATCATGTTAATCAAAAAAACCCTTGAGATGTGCTGTTCAGTATGCTCATATTCTTACCCTATTTTGGAAGATAAAACTGCAGTTAGAAATTTGATATGATAAATGTTAAGTATATTAGGATTTTTAAATTAGATTCTCAATTTTTCGTTGGTAATAATGCGAGAGCAGAAACAGCCAAACCCTTTATTCAACACTTAAGTGGCTCAACCTAAAGCTTCTTTCTGATTTAATACTGGGTATTATTGTAAAGCATTTTGGTATTATCAGCTGACTCAGTATTTTTCAAACTCATGAGAAGTCATACAAACCCCGAATTGAGTGTCATGTTTGGAATAGACTAGAATATTTTAACTTGGAAAGTTCCCATGCGGTTTAATGGGACTCTTGTCATAGAATCCTCTGGTTGGAGTCATTTATCAAACATTTTCCATGATTAAAATAGGAATTTTTCATGGTCTCAAGTATTGAGTGGTAATTGCTAAGTCATACTTAACTTTTGACACTTTTAGTCATACTAGCTAAAACAATCTTATCCTTAATTCTTCCTACTGTTTCATATCTATCCTTTGCCAAGTCCTTTGAAACATTTGTTTAATCCCTTCTCTTCTTTCTTATTGGGCTTCCTAGTTGGCTCAGTGGGAAAGAATCCTCCTGCCAATGCAGGAGACATGGATTCCATCCCTGGGTCGGTAAGATACCCTGGAGAGGGAAATGGCAACCCACCCCAGTATTCTTGCCTGGAAAATCCCATGAACAGAGTAGCCTCATGGGCTACAGTCCATGGGGTCGCCAAAAAAGTCGGACACGACTTAGCGGCTGAACAACAACTTCCATCTTCTTGCAAGTAACCTTACTCTAGGACTTTATCTCTTTATAGTAAGTAATTGAAGTACCTTTCTGATTCCTGCCTCAGTTTTTTGTCCTTCAACTACTTTGCCTATTACTGCCAGGTTAGTCTTTCTAAAACCATGTTACTGCTTTGCACATAGCACAATGCTGTTGCGTTTAGAAGAAACACCAACTCCTTAAGCGTAATTCATGGATCTTTGGTATTTGGGAGTAAACGTTCCAGCAGGACCCTCTATTAAAGCTGGGTTGCTTTCCTTATATTCTGCATGTATTTCTGTTCCTGTCACTTTCCTCCCTTTGTTCATAGCATTTCTCCTACCCACTTGAACATTTTTAAGCCCCTATAGCAGTTGTCAAGTGCTCCACTTATTTTTGCATTAAATTATATGCTATTTTGAATTGCACTTTATGCCTTTTTATATTTAAATATTGTCTCTGTGTCTAGAATGCAAATTTGTTGAGCAAGTCTGAACCAAATGTTTTGCTTATGAAGTCCCTGAAACTTAAATGTGTTTTTTAATAGAGAAAAGGGTATATCATAAATAGTGGTCATGCTGCTAACCTAGTCCCCAAAGCAGTGTTTAATCCAAGTTGTAGCTGAAATATAATGCTGATAACAGCAGACCTGCATCTCATGGAACTGTGACATACACGAGGAAGGAGCAATAAATTCCTTTTTTTGCTTCTTTGGGAGATGCAGAGATGACCTAAAGCAAAGTGTTAAAGGAACAAATGTGTAGTGTAGCTTTAGCATCCTCCCACCATCTGTTCTGAATCCTTTGTTAATTTGACAGAGTCCCCTTTCCCTTTCCTCAGGGACTCAGGGCCACTTAATTGCCCTGGTCAGACTCGGTGACATTTCACCCTGGCCTCTTCTGCCCCTCCCCCACTCCAGAGGATCAGTTTCTTTAAAAGTTCTCCTCTTGGATTTTCAGCAAAAACTACACTCTTCTAATGCTGCTGATCTAAGTTAGGAACGAGGCCAATAACAACCTGATGGATTAGATTTCTACTAACGTGTAGATCCCATTCCCTGTTAGATTTTTTTTTTTCTTTTTGAGGAGGCTGACTTAGAATAATAATTGCTGCTGTTCGTTGAGCACCCATATGTGTCTGACCTCTGCTAAGTGCTTTAGAATAATTTTCTAATTTAATCCTCACACTCATAACACTTAAAAGTGAGGGCTTTCTTATTGTCATTTTAAAAATGAGGAAATTGGGGCCTGAAGAGATTAAGTAACTTGCCAAAAATCACATAGCTAATAAATGAAAGACTGATTTGTCTGACTGCAAAGCTTATAAACTTTACTATTGCATAATGCTGTCTGCTAAGATAAATTTCAAATTCAAGTCCACAAATGATTATTGGTACTTAATGATGTCCTGAGCTTTACTAGCAGCTCTCTTAATGGGATTTGGGGAAGAATAAGAATATAAAGTAAAATTATTCTAACAGTGTAGGAGAAGGTTTCCCAACTGTAAGCTGCCACCCAGGTGATAACTGGTTGACACCTCTGTGATCAGCAGCTAAATTGTCCACAACTCCTTTTCTTTATTTCAGAAGCCAGATATTTACTTAAAGCTCAGAGCATTTTCTGGCTATCTTGACAGTTTTGCTTTGTATAAGCATGGTGGGAGTGGAAATGAATGTGTGTGTGTTCATTCGCTTAGTCCTGTCTGACTCTTTTTGACCCCATGGACTGTAGCCACCAGGTTCCTCTGCCCGTGGGACTTTTCAGGCAAGAAAACTGGAGTAGGTTGTAATTTCCTCATCCAGGGGATCTTCCAGACCGAGAGATCCCCCTCCTGCTGTGTCTCCTGCTTTACAGGCAGATAACTTACCCGCTGAGCCATTGGGGAAGCCCCAGTTAGTTGTACATAAGGGCTATCCTTAAGTCAGGTTCAGTCTGTACAATGTAACATCTTTTCTCCATCCAACCTCCTTCGCCTCCTCAGAAAAAAAGAAAAAAAAAACAAAACACATGTATACACAGCACTTTAATTGAATGTAATAAATACTTTTCATGGATTTTTTTAAAGCTATCTTTAAGGATGTTTTAAGTGTAAATTGATTTTTGTTTATTTGTAATTCATTAACAGTAAGTACATAGTTAAGTTTGGCCTTGTCATTCAGGAATAATGAATTCTGCTACGATACCCATCCAAAGGCACTTTCAGCAGGTTGAAACGTAACTCCTCACCAGCCTGTCTTTGCCTTTTGGTAGGCACAGTCACTGGCGGCGTCCCTTTCTACCAGACAGCTGTTGAGGATTTCTCGTCGGCTGTCACAGTACCCTAACGAGAACCTTCACAGTGCTGTCACCAAAGCCTGTCTTTCCAGGTAATCATATTCTCCTTTCTCACTGAATCCAACTTTCTGGGTCTGTGCTAAAATAATACACAGAAGTTTGATAGTCTGTGCTCTCAGGTCTGGAAAAAGTTATCAGTCTGAACGTGTAGCTTTTTCAGCCTTGTATGCGGTGTTTCCCTTCATTATCTTCAGTTCAGTTCAGTCGCTCAGTCGTGTCCGACTCTTTGCGACCCCATGAATTGCAGCACGCCAGGCCTCCCTGTCCATCACCAGCTCCCGGAGTTCACTCAGACTCATGTCCATCGAGTCCCTGATGCCATCCAGCCATCTTATCCTCTGTCGTCCCCTTCTCCTCCTGCCCCCAATCCCTCCCAGCATCAGGGTCTTTTCCAATGAGTCAACTCTTCGCGTGAGGTGGCCAAAGTACTGGAGTTTCAGCTTTAGCATCATTCCTTCCAAAGAACACTTAGGACTGATCTCCTTCAGAATGGACTGGTTGGATCTCCTTGCAGTCCAAGGGACTCTCAAGAGTCTTCTCCAACACCACAGTTCAAAAGCAATTCTTCAGCATTCAGCTTTCTTCACAGTCCAACTCTCACATCCATATATGACCACTGGAAAAACCAGAGCCTTGACTAGATGGACCTTTGTTGGCAAAGTAATATCCTGCCCCCAATCCCTCCCAGCATCAGGGTCTTTTCCAATGAGTCAACTCTTCGCATGAGGTGGCCAAAGTACTGGAGTTTCAGCTTTAGCATCATTCCTTCCAAAGAACACTTAGGACTGATTTCCTTCAGAATGGACTGGTTGGATCTCCTTGCAGTCCAAGGGACTCTCAAGAGTCTTCTCCAACATCACAGTTCAAAAGCATCAGTTCTTCAGCGCTCAGCTTTCTTCACAGTCCAACTCTCACACCCATACATGACCACTGGAAAAACCACAGCCTTGACTAGTTGGACCTTTACTTAGGCATAATAAGAAAGAGATTTTTGTATGTGATAAAGCTAAGTTACTTACTCAAATCGGACAGTAGTGAATAAGCATAAGTAGGTTTGGCATTTGAATACTGGTTTATTGTCTTCTGAGAGAGAGGTCTCAAGCATTACACGTGACACTTGCTAAATTTGCACTGGAGCTTTCCATGCAGGGTAGTATGACATGCCCTGTTGCCCAAGTATGGAAAAATAGCATCTTTTCAGTCTACACTACTATTTTTCATACTTGTTTGGAAATTATTTTAAATACTGACATAGAATTTCCTTACAGAATCATGCTTACATGAAACTATTTTAAAAGAGTAGTTAGAAAAGACTAATACCATCCAATTGACCTGAAGATTTCTTTTCACGTGATCTTTTAATTATTTTTCTGGTGGTTATAATTGTTGTCCATTCATTCCTTGATACATTAGAGGAGTTAAAAGAGAAACTGTATTCAGCTTAGGAAAATCTCTTAACTGCCCTCCATACATTTTCAGCTTAGTAGACAATTTTCTTGTAGTCAAAGTAAGTTCCTTGTGTTGCAACTTCAGTTTGTTCTGTGGTAAAATGAGGCTAAAGTGAGGCTTGTTTTCAGTGCTTTGGAGTAATTCTTTGGATAATAATCATGAGAAATAATGAAGTTGATTCTCTTAAGTAGAGAATTCAACTTCTAAACGAAAATTAGAAAAAAATACTTCAATTGCCTATTTTTTAGGGTTATAAGCTGAAGAAAATACATACAGAAAGATAGATTTATTTTCTAGACAGTATTTTCTTAGTCAGAACTAAGTTATAGTTAATAAAAGTAAATAGTCAATGCTAAGTAATACAAAGAGTTTCAAAGCCTAAGGGAAAGTAATACTTTGGAATGAATGAAATAATCATACACAAAGCATTTTAGAGGCCATTCTAGTGAGTAGACAGTGAAAACATAGCAATTAACTTTGAGTCTAGTGTAATCTTAATACCTAAACCAGACAAGAATAGTATATGAAAGGAAAATCGCATTCATGGAACATATACGGAAATCCTAAATGAAATACTAACAAACCAAATGTAGGTATATATTATATATATTTTATCCATATAAATAAATTATGAGCAACCTGGAGTTACCTCAAGATTGTGAAGAAATTTCAATATTCTTTTTTTAAATTTACCATATTAGCATGAGTGAGTGAGAGTGAAGTCACTGAGTCGAGTCTGACTCTTTGCGACCCCATGGACTGTAGCCTGCCAGCCTCTGTCCATGGGATTCTCCAGGCAGGAGTACTGGTGTCAATTGTCATTTCCTTCTCCAGGAGACATTCCCGACTCAGAGATCGAACCTGGGTCTCCTGCGCTGCAGGCAGACTCTTTACTGTCTGAGCCACAAGGGAAAGCCTGTTAACACATTACATATTAACATATTACTGAGAAAAATTTTCATTTTAATAAATCATTAAAAAAGGTTTGATAGAACTCAGCAGCCAAACTTGAAAACAAACCAAAGCAAAAGTAAACAAACAATATGCTTAGCTAACCGTGAATCAAAGAGAGGTTCTTAATCCGATAAAGGCTAGGTACTAAAATTTTATAGCAAACATTCTTAGGATATATTGCTTTATAGAGTTAGGAACTAAACAAGAATGTTGCCTCTTATACTTTCAGACTGGCTAAAAGTTATAAGCTACATAAAACATTCAAGAGAAGCTTCATGTAAACTACATTTTAGAACAGATAATGACATTACTTATACACCCAAGTCAGTGATGTTCCTATTCATGTATTCCAGTAAAAATCAATAAAGTCGAATTAAAAAAAAATAATACCATTCAAAATAATAATAGAAAGCTTTGCAAACCTAAGAATAAATTTAATGAATGGCATATAATGCTTTTATGGAAAAAAGCATGGATCCCTACTAAAAGTTGTATAAGATTGCTGTGGGAAATTGGATACTATACTGTGTTCAGAAAACAGAAGATCAGGTATTGTCAGGCTGTTTCTTCACAGATCAAGAGGGATCATCCTTAATTGGTCGTGTGTCTGTCTCAGTGTCAGAAGATATTTTGGAATCACAGAAAGCTTTGACTTTATCAATCCATCCTTCCCACCCCACCAGGTTTTTACCAAGCCTTGCCAGGTCAGCATTAGAAAAAAATCTGGCAGATGCTGCAATAGAAATAAGTACTGATAATAGTCCAGAGTCTGATTTGGAGGATTACAAATGTAAGTATTTGAATTGTTTCTTTTTTAAGTGAATTATTAAACATTTGTATTATTTTTTACGTGTGTATGTGTATGAAAATTGCTCAGTTTTGTCCAACTCTTTACATCCCCATGGACTGTAGCCTACTAGGCTCCTCTGTCCATGAAATTCTCCAGGCAAGAATACTGGAGAACGTTTCTGTTGCCTTCTCCAGGGTAGCTTCCCAGGAATTGAACCCAGCTATCCTGCATTGCAGGCGGATTCTTTACCATCTGAGCTACATATTATTATACTACTATTGCCCTGGTGGCTCAGATGGTAAAGCGTCTGTCTACAATGTGAGAGACCCGGGTTTGATCCCTGGGTTGGGAAGATCCCTTGGAGAAGGAAATGGCAGTCTACTCCAGGACTATTGCCTGGAAAATCCCATGGACAGAGGAGCCTGGTAGGGTACAGCCCATGGGGTTGCAAAGAGTCGGACACGACTGAGCGACTTCACTTCACTTCACTTCAATAATGTAATAAATTATTATTATTTCAGTTAAAAATGTTTTCGATCCCCACCCATCTTGTTTCATGTATTGTGTTGAAGAATCTTTTATTTAAAAAAGATGTTTCCTTTATTTCAGTACATACCAGATGTAGGTCCTCCCCCAAGAGGTCACAATTGACATGAATATTAAAAGCTCAGAGAATTCCTACTTGTAAATGAACATGTAACTTTGTTTTACCTTTTATTTCAAGGGCATTTCACCATAGGACCTAGCGTTCTGTTCTCTTTGCACAACATTTCCATTTTGGGGACCACCAATGTCCTACAGGACATGTTTAGGAAACTGTCTAGGTTGATGTAGACTAAAATAATATTTTGAGTATCACTTCATGCCTTCTTGCTCCTTTCATATCTACTGATTGTCTTTTGTGCTGTGTTTCTTCTGGATAACCATAAGTATAATTTGAGTTTGGGGGAGGTCTAGATCTTTCTTTAAAAGTACCCTGTTCTTCATTTAGAGCACAATGACAGGTTCTCTGTGTTTTGAGGGTCATTAACTGTCTTATAAAAATATCCAATGTGTGATCACTCTTTTAAAGGGACTTGTTGTGACTTTCTTTGAAGTAGATGTTTTTAATAGTTGAGGATACACCGAAACAAGAACTTTATATTAAGGAGATAAGTTGATTCTTTTACAGTAAAACTATGAACTCAACATACTGATGGATCTGGCTGCAGAAACGCAGAGCCAACTCGGAGACAGAATAACTCTGGGACTTGGAGAGTCATAACAGCACTTGATTGAATCCTTTAACATATCCAAAAAAAAAAAAAAAAGATTGCATCATTCAAATGATAGATTGTTTAGTCTCAGTAATAAGCCAGTGCTGGCAGCTCCCATCTCAGCCGTGTGTAGGAAGGCGATAAGGAAACTAAGAGACTTTTGACTTATCTCGTCCCATTCATCTTTAATATCTTCTTTCTTGTAGAGAATTCCTGTAATTTATCCTCCTGTTCAGAGGGTGAGGTTCACCAAACAGCCTTCTGATAAGGATTTGGCTTTCCATGCAAGTCTCCTTCTGAATAAAATGCTGATATAGAAACAATATATCATGTTGTCTATATGAAATTTTCAGTTTTCATTGCAATGTAATATATTGCAGTTCTGGTTTTATGTATCAATTTATGTATAGATAAAAATATATGTCTTTAACATTCTCCTGGGAGTTGGGTATGCCCTCTGTTGTAAGGATAAAATCAGATTTTGAGCCTGCCAGACTGAGGACCTTGACAAATTTACCAAATTAATGCCATCCCATGAAATTTCTTAGAAGACTGCTAGCCACCTTTCCACCAGGGAAGTACTATCATCACCATTCTCTGAGTGCCTTTCCCTTTTCTAGCTTGAAATTTTAGCAATAAACATTAGCTGAGTTATTATTTGCTTAAAGTCCTAAATCTACCAGTTAGGTATCTTTCATAAACTAAGCCATGCTACAACTACTGCTAAGTCACTTCAGTCGTGTCTGACTCTGTGCGACCCCATAGATGGTAGCCCACCAGGCTCCCCCGTCCCTGGGATTCTCCAGGCAAGAACAGTGGAGTGGGTTGCCATTTCCTTCTCCAGTGCATGAAAGTGAAAAGTGAAAGTGAAGCCACTCAGTCGTGTCCGACTCTTAGCGACCCCATGGACTGCAGCCCACCAGGCTCCTCTGCTCATGGGATTTTCTAGGCAACAGTACTGGAGTGGGGTGCCATTGCAAACTAAGTCATAGATGGTGTCAAATGCTGTTTGAACCTGAAGTCATGTGTCATCTCAGGATACGAGTATGTAGTAAATTCACTCCCACAGTCCTGGTCTTTCCCTTTACAGTTTTATATGGGGTCTATTTCAGAGACCTGATGGACTTCCTGGTGGCTCAGATAGTAAAGCGTCTGCCTGCAATGCGGGATACCCGGTTTCAGTCCCTTGATCAGGAATATCTGGAGAAGGAAATGGCAACCCACTCCAGTACTTTTGCCAGGAAAATCCCATGGACTGAGGAGCCTGGTAGGCTACCGTCCATGGGGTCGCAAAGGGTCGGACATGACTAAGCAACTTCACTTTCTTTCTTTCAGAGACCTGAAGGTAGTAAGTAAATAGTACATTCTTGGCATGGCAGCTCATGGTTTTCTCTGCTAATAGAACTTGTGAATGAAAGGAAATGGCAAGGAGCTATTGGAGGGAGAGGTCTACTGTGTTTTGGCAAATGTGTAGCACTCAGTGGTGATTCAACAGGCTGGGAGTGTAATTATTTTAACCTCAAAATTGTTCATGGTACTCCATAGAAGCAAATATTGGTTTCTCTCCTTGTCTTTCAAAATACTCTAGCACAAAAATAGCCAATTTTTAATTTTAAAGAGAAGAGAGAAAAGATGGGACAGTTGCCTAAGACATTGTAATTGTCCACCTGCTTGCTCAGGTGTATCCACAGGATGAAATTTATTTGGAGATCACACTGCAGAAAGAACATCCTTCTTGTTGTCATTTAGTTGCTAAGTCATGTCTGACTCTTTGCCACCCCATGGACTGTAGCCCACCAGGCTTCTGTGTCCATGGGATCTCCCTGGCAAGAACACTGGAGTGGGTTGCCATTTCTTTCATTCACTTTCTTTCTTTCAGAGACCTGAAGGTAGTAAGTAAATAGTACATTCTTGGCATGGCAGCTCATGGTTTTCTCTGCTAATAGAACTTGTGAATGAAAGGAAATGGCAAGGAGCTATTGGAGGGAGAGGTCTACTGTGTTTTGGCAAATGTGTAGCACTCAGTGGTGATTCAACAGGCTGGGAGTGTAATTATTTTAACCTCAAAATTGTTCATGGTACTCCATAGAAGCAAATATTGGTTTCTCTCCTTGTCTTTCAAAATACTCTAGCACAAAAATAGCCAATTTTTAATTTTAAAGAGAAGAGAGAAAAGATGGGACAGTTGCCTAAGACATTGTAATTGTCCACCTGCTTGCTCAGGTGTATCCACAGGATGAAATTTATTTGGAGATCACACTGCAGAAAGAACATCCTTCTTGTTGTCATTTAGTTGCTAAGTCATGTCTGACTCTTTGCCACCCCATGGACTGTAGCCCACCAGGCTTCTGTGTCCATGGGATCTCCCTGGCAAGAACACTGGAGTGGGTTGCCATTTCTTTCTCTAGGAGATATTCCTGACCCAGGATTCTCATGTCTCCCTGCTTTGCAGATGGATTCTTTAGCACTAAGCCACCTGGGAAGCCAGAAAGAACAGCATCCTATACTAAATTCTGTTTTTAGCTCTACCCATACTAGCTGGGTGATTTTAAGCAAATTATTTAATTCATGTACTTCTTCAGTTCAGTTCAGTCGCTCAGTCATGTCCAACTCTTAGCAACCCCATGAATCGCAGCATGCCAGGCCTCCCGGTTAATCATCATCTCTCAGAGTTCACTCAGACTCATATCCATCGAGTCCGTGATGCCATCCAGCCATCTCATCCTTGGTCGTCGCCTTTTCCTCCTGCCCCCAGTCCCTCCCAGCATCAGAGTCTTTTCCAGTGAGTCAGCTCTTCACGTGAGGTGGCCAATGTACTGGAGTTTCAGCTTTAGCATCCTTCCTTCCAAAGAAATCCCAGGGCTGATCTCCTTCAGAATGAACTGGTTGGATCTCCTTGCAGTTCAAGGGACTCTTCTCCAACACCACAGTTCAAAAGCATCAATTCTTCGGCGCTCAGCCTTCTTCACAGTCCAACTCTCACATCCATACATGACCACAGGAAAAACCATAGCCTTGACTAGACGGACCTTAGTCGGCAAAGTAATGTCTCTGCTTTTGAATATACTATCTAGGTTGGTCATAACTTGTCTTCCAAGGAGTAAGCGTCTTTTAATTTCATGGCTGCAGTCACCATCTGCAGTGATTTTGGAGCCCCTAAAAATAAAGTCTGACACTGTTTCCACTTAGCTTTTTCATAATCCTTGTTTCCTTGTTAAGAGATTTACATGAAATCATGTGAGGAAACAATGAGCCAAAGCTGAGGTCTGGCACATGGAAGGTCACAATAGCTTCTATTGTGGTTAATATGACCACAACAACTAAAATTATTATGTTATTATCATAGACCTTAAAATGTGACATGCAGTGAGTATTGGTATCTCCTTACTATAGAGAATACATGAGATATGTCCCCTGACTTGAAGAAATGTATAACTTAGTTTCATGGCTTTAAGGATCTCATTTTCTATTCTAGACCAACTATGTAAAGCAAATAGGGGATAATACAATATAATCATCACAGAACAACTGTAACACCTGTGGTACTTATTTGGAAGTACAGATCTGGACCTTTCTTAAAAGTAGTGGTTTGAAAGGTCTGGGGTCAGTTCATCTGTATTTTTGACTAGAGCTCTAGGAGATTCTTCTATGGGTTCTAAAAAGAAAAAAAAAAGATTATATTCATAGTACTTTGGACTTTTCAAATATATGTATTTTAGAGTCTCTGACTAAACAACTCATAAAGGGGCCTTGACTGAGTTCTGGGTTTTTCCATTCTCAATCTTACCTATATGTTGCTTGCTCCGTATGTTTTAAATAAAATTTTTGATATTTTGAAACATCTTCAGCCTGTTTGTAGAGCCTTTACGATTTTTTTGCAAAGCTATGATGTTTTATTACTACCTTCAAGCTTATTTCTTTTAGATGTTAGATTAAAATTCCTTGATGAGCCTACGAAATGTTAAAGATGCTGTATTATATCCTGTTTAGGCTGGACTTGGCTTCCCTGAGGACAGGGCTATAAGTAATTCTCTGTCCTATGTGAAATGTTTAGGTGAAGTCTCTTCTGGATCTCTAAGGATTGGCACAGTTAGTGCACCAGTCTATAATGCCCACGAGAAAATGAAAGTGCCTGATGTTTTGTTCTACGACAACATCCAGGTAAGATCAAGATTTTGCATTCCTGGGTAATTAAGTCACCTCTTACACTGTGGTAATTAACTCTAGTTCAAGTATAACTGATGTAATCTGCCATTCTCCAAGGAAAAAGATTTTGAATGTTCTTAATTAGGAGTATATTTTTTGGTCCTATGAGTACCATAATTTATATCCCTACATTGTATTAACAATAAAAGGTATCTATGCAAATTCTTCTTTCTCCATAAAAGTCTTGATTGATTATAATTACCCATGACATAGCGAAAGGCATAGCCTGGATTTGCTTTTTCTTTTCTTCTTTTTTTCATTCTAGGGCCATTAACTAACGTCAGTTGTATTTTTCTTCCAGAGCACTAATGCTCTTATACAAGCAGGGAACAAAAGAACAGAAAATAAGGTTACTTATAAGGCACAAAGGAATAAAGAATCTTATCTGCCAAAGACCAAAACATGCTTGTAAGGAAAATATTTTCAAACATCTGTGCTACCACACTCTGTTCATGTAGCAGAAAGGGATGAATCAAAAAGAATGAGGAAACTTTGTCATAAGTGACAATTTGAAAAACTCCGTGGCAGCAAAGGTTGAAAAGACTTCCCAGCGTGTGAGAATGGAGGAAATTCGGTAGCAGGGAGGGCCGTTGTGCCCTTGAACACAGTGTCTGTTGCCATGGTGTTTGTGACCCGGACGTGGAGGACTGTGCTGTGAGCTTTGCGCAGTGGCCCTGAGGGATTTCTGTAGCCTGTCTCCAGGCGTACCCTCTCTTCACAAAGCATCATGAATTAACCATTAATGAAAAGTTCTAGCTGTGCCAGTTCTTGGAACGATGACTTGATGAAATTCAGTTTTGTTGTATGTGTTACTATCAGCTTTTCTGCTGCACTTCACCTATGAAGCGGTGTCTTCCTTGCCTCTTGAATATTTAGATGCTTCTATACCATCTTGTTCTGCACCTGTGGTCTCCTTGCCACTCTGTGTTGTAATTGATTTTTAAAACACGTTTTCCACACTACTAAGATAAAACCTTGTGTTGTTTTAATTTTGTATCTCTAGGCATAGCATAGTGCCTGGCACATAGTGACTATTGAGTGAATATGTGATGAGTGAATTAATGAAAGATGGAAAAAGATTTTGAATGTTCTTAATTAGGAGTATATTTTTATTTTATCTCTCTTTAAGGAATATTTTACTTGCAGTAGTAAAGAGAAGAAATTGGAGGATTGATCAGTAGCCTCTTAAACCTAATGAGCTTCAGAGCTGAAAAAAAAATTTTTTTTAACGTCTGCCTTGTGTCTGTCCTTGTTCTAGGATATTATTGGATTGGCCAAATAGTTGGTTCAGGTTTTAAACCCAAACAATCTTTTTGACCAATCCAATATCAGAACACAGAGATTAAAGTATATACATACACAGTTCCAGGGCTCAAGTTGCCTGAATCTCTCAAGGGGATTCTCCCAAGGAAAAGCAAGCACGTGCACATGGTTACAATGTAATTGAAGTACACACGAGTTACTGTGGTAGCATTGATGAGGTGGTGGTCCCAGATTGGAATGATCCTGGAAAGTGAATTCACTAGGTGAAGCTGAAAGACTCAGGCAGGCAGAGACACACTAGCATCTGCAGAGAAGTGGCTACATAAGAGTGGAGCTCAGCCCTCAAAAAGAATAAGTTTGATGCAGTTCTAATGAGATGGATGAAACTGGAGCCGATTATACAGAGTGAAGTAAGCCAGAAAGAAAAACACCAATACAGTATACTGACACATATATATGGAATTTAGAAGACAGTAATGATGACCCCGAAAGTGAGACAATATAAGAGACACAGAGGTATAGAACGGACTTTTGGCTTCAGAGGGAGAGGGAGAGGGTGGAAAGATCTGGGAGAATGACAATGAAACATGTATACAATCATATGGGAGATGAAGCACCAGTCTGTGTTCAATACAGGATACAGGATGCTTGGGGCCGGTGTATGGGATGAACCGGGGGGATGGGCAGGGAAGGGAGGTGGGAGGGGGCTTTAACATGGGGAGATTGTCTACACCTGTGGCTGATTCATGTCAGTGTATGGCAGAACCAATACAGTACTGTGAAATGGAATAAGCATTAAACAAAAATTAAAAAAAAAAAAAAAAGAGTGGAGCTCATTTAGGAAGCTATATCTAATTAATTGTCGTGGCCAGAGGTGAGGTTTAAAATGGAAGAATGACAAGAAATGAGGCTGATGAGTTGAAACGTCAGATTATATGGGCCTTGCTAATGAAGGAACTGGGAAACTATTCAGAAGTGAGAAAGCTGTTGAAAGCTTCGAGGAACATTTCTACTTTTGCTGACTTTGCATTCATTCTGTATTATTACCTGTGAGTTGGAACAGAGACACAGAGAGACAGTTAGGAGGCTGTGGCAGTAGTCCAGGTGAACTTAGGGAGGGTCTGAACGAAGGCAGAGACAGTGGGGACAGAGTGGAGAGGACACACAGTGGAGCCACACAGGAGGCAGGGAGAGCCGATGGGGCTTTCTGTCGGATGAAAGCCCGAGAGCCTCCCTCACGGAGCATGTGGTCTGCCAGGGAAGTCAACAGAAGAGTAAAGAGGAAATGACTCCACTCTGCCCGTGACTGGGACACACAGTAGGAGAGTGACGGGGATGCGCTTGAGACTAAATCAAAAAGATAGGAGTAATCCTTGTTCCGAAGGTATTAGTCATTTAAAGAGTTCTGGGGAAGAGAAAAACTGACATGATTGTGAACGGAGAAATGACTGTCAGTACCGTGGAGCACATATTAACTCAAGGAGACACTGAAGTCTGAGAAAAAATCTAGGCCAGAGATGAGAAAGGAAAAAAAAAAAACAAAAGAAAACAAAAACTTGGATGAAAGCTATGGGAATGGGGGAAAAAAAAGAATGGATACAGTAAATTTGAGGTGGCTGGATAGCTTAGATTTAGCTTTTGCTAAGGGCCAACTGAGTTGGGCAGGAAGACGGTGATGATTGGGTCAGGTTGTAGAAAATGATGCTGTTAATTGGGATTAGAAATACAGGCTAAAGCATGAAGCTGTGGAGAAAGGAATGAGCCACGTTTTGGGTGTATTAAGTTCTAGTAGACTGAGAAACAGCCAAGTATAATTTAATATTTGCTCAGAAATGTGGGGCTGGAGTCAAGAAGAAAGGTCTTGCTGTTGAAGGTCAGTGTAAATTTAGAGGTTGAAGCCATGGAATGAATGGATGAGTGGATTCAGGGAGAGTGGGGTCGGCAGTGGCTCTTCCAGCACTGAGGTGCACGCTGCCCTCCTTCCCCTTCAGATGGGTACCCACATACAAGAAGGCTTACCCTGGTCCGCCCTATCCCATGGTTCCCAGGAAAGCAGGTAACAGGGGAGCGAAAGAGAACAGAAAATGGAAGAAAATCAGTATTTAAGGAATTGCTACAAAAAGAAGATGATACAACCCAAAACACCACGGAGAGAAACCGTTAGAGGTAGGAGGGAATCGGGAGAGGAGACTTTGAAGAAATTGTCTGTGGTACTGAGGGGGCTGAGAGGTTAAGAGAAGAACTCTGTAGGCATTAGCTAACGTTTGTTGACATGAATAATCTAGTTAGGTGTAATCAGGGCAAAAAGTAGGAAGACATGAGAAAAAGTAAAGACAACAACTATAGTTTGGATTATTATTCAGTATTAACATTGCTTTTTTACCTGCTATCTAGGTGTTTGTTCCAATTTTTCTACCTATTTTTCGTGGAGATTAGCCCAGGTATTTCTGGAAGAACTTAATGTTTTCTGCAAATTAGCACTGATTGTTCATCTTAGTTAGACAGAAGAGTTCTGCAGACCAAATTATCACTAGAACCCAAATTAGAAGCAAATGTTGTAAGTCTCCCTTTTAACTTGGGTAACTGTGTACCCTCGTTTACTCAAAATAGCCCCTGTTTATACTTGTTGTCTCAGCATAATTATTAATAACATCTCATTTTATTCTAAAAAGTATTCCAGAATGAACAAAATCGCTGACCCTACTTCAGGCCTCATTAAAACTCCAGTTCCATGGTTTATCTGAAAGCATTTTGTAAAAATTACCAAGATAAACATTAAGGAAAACTCATCTGTTTTTGAAGGAGGGAGAAAACTTTTTTAGTTTTTCTAGAAACTCTGAAGAAGATATTGTTATTGCTTAACATGAGAAGTAAAAGGAAAATATTTTAGATGTGGAAAAAAAAAATCACGAACCAAGTTTAAAAAAAAGACTGGCAAACGAGAACAATATCTACAACGTATATAAGATATAAAAGGTTAAGTTGCCTTTTTCACAAATAGAGAACTTCAATAACTTTAGTACTTTGAGGCCTTTATTATTTTGATACAGAAAACCAAGAGGAAATAGGGATATGAATCATTTCAGGCTGTAGTTCTCCCTTTAATCCTGGCTGAGCCTTTTTGACCTACTTATGATTGTCCTATTTTTCAAGATACAAAAGAGCAGTATAATTTCCTCTGTGACTACTGTGAACAACTTTAATCTTATTCTTATTATATTGTATCATGTTTTTAACTTAAAAATATGGAAAAATTTTAAAAATACATAATTTTTTGGAGTATAGTTGCTGATGTTTTTAATTC
>SJYC01074604.1:0-49938 GCA_006408675.1 Madoqua kirkii
AACCTACACATATGCATTGAAAGTCATAGTTAAGAAGTCAATGTAAGATTTTCCATGAAATCTCCAATTGTTTTAGAAAACCTTTGTATATTTACATTAGTAAGTATTAATTTAAATATCACATTAAATTAAGAGCCAACTCTCCATAGTACAATAGCTGAAAAACATTTGAGTCACATTATAAAAACTCTTTGAAATATGTATCACTCAGTGGTTGAGTCTTGCTAAGGTAGACCATTTCAGGTCTTCAATATGAGTGACCCAGTTGGTTATATGACTTATTTTTGACCACAGCATGCATTTTAATTTTTTGGCATAATTAAATTGGGTATTGTCTATTATAATATATGTTTTTCTTTCCATGAAGATATCATTATAGCTGTTAACTTTCTTATTTCACCTTGATTATGCAAAAAACAATTAACCTCTAGTCGTTTTTTCCTTTAGCATATGATAGTGATGGAAGATATGCTCAAAGACTTTCTTCTTGGAGAACACCTATTATTGGTTGGAAACCAGGTGAGATATGGCTGAAACCAGGTACCAATGAATATTAATGAAACCAAGTACTAATAATAATATGGTTTAAAAGCCATATGCTTCTTCTGCTTGATGGAGTAAGTTTTCAAAAATGATTTTTTTCCTCTAGCTAAATGACTAGTTGAAATTAAACAATGGGATCTTCTACCTTCTAAACTTTAGAATTACCTCAGGGCTTAAATCACTACCTCCCACCCTCCCCATTCAATCTTCCATCAATTCCTATCCATTCTGCCTTATAAATATCTATGTTTCTGACACCTGTCACCCAGCCCAGCTCACTGTCGCCTATCACTTGGATCACAGAAGTGATTTCCTAATACAAGATTCTTAGACCCAAGCTTATACCCACTGTGATCTACTTTCCACTCTGCAGTCAGATAGATATTTGCGAAACTACAATCTGAGTCTTTGTTTGCTCCATTGGTTCCCCATTGCCCTTAGGTGTAGTCTTTAGTATGGCTTCGAGTGTCCCCTGCCCACCTCCCCAGTCCTAAGGTTTGGCTCCCCACTTTCCTGCATTTGGTGTTAGCTTGAGCCACACTGAGGGCTTCCCACGTGGCTCAGGGCTAAAGGATCCGCCTGCCAATGCAGGAGACCTGGGTTCAGTCTCAGGGTCAGGAAGATCCCCTGGAGGAGGAAATGGTAACCCACTCCGGTATTCTTGCCTGAGAAATCCCATGGACAGAAGAACCTGGTGGGCCACAGTCCATGGGGTCACAAAGAGTCGAACACGGCTGAACCACTGACCTCGATGAGCCACTGTGAACTTCCTTCAGTCCTCAGCTCCACTCTGGTCCTTGAAGCACGCTCTTCTCTCTGCCTGGAGCACTCGCCATCCTCTTCCCACACCCCTCTTCTCTAGCTCCGGGAGGTGTTTTCTTGTCCCAGCTGAGTTAGGCCTCCCCTGCTTCTGCATAACTTCCTTCCATCTCCCCATCATCACACTCGTCATGTGTCACTGTGTCCGCATGTAGAATGACTGTCTTCCCAGCTTGTCTATATGCTCCTCAAGGGCAGGGACCGTGTTTCTCGCTCATCTGTGCCCTTTGTTCCTGGTCCAGTGCTTGCCCCCAAGTAGTAGGTACTGAATGCATGTCTATGGAGGGATGGATGGCATTTATTCTAATATCTAGAGGTTTCTGATAATTTTCAATGGCATTACCAGACTCAGAGTGAACAGCACCTTTGGTTTTCTAAAATTAGTTTAAAATCAAGGATAACAAGCTTTCAAAAGAAGTTAGGTCTGTCTTTCTGTCTTTTAACTTATAAAAACAATACATATTCTATATTTAGTGCCTCAAACTTGATTTAAAAAAAATGAAAATGGGCCAAATGAGCGTTTTTTGTTTTTTTAATATGGGCCAATTGGGCAGTTTCCTGGTTGAGTTCCCAGACTTGGCAGTTAGCTGGCTAGACGTCCAATCACAACTCTTTTACAGATGCTCTGACTTTGGGCACATTGCTGATCTTACTCAGGTTCAGTTTCCTGATACCTAACCTAGGAATACAAATCGTATGCACTCTGTTGGGCTAATGTGAGGATCACATGAGATAGTGCATGGAAAGCACTTCTCACTGTGCCTGGCTCATGGTAGGTGCTCAGTGACAATGGAATCTGTGGGTCACTGTGTTTTTAAAAAGGACTTTAATACTCTATTTTTTTTTCCTAAGCAAGAATTAAACAATGAGCAATAAAATATTCACAGTCTTCTTGTTCACTATTTATAAAGTCCTACCAACTTTTATTTAGTGAAAAATAAGTTTTTCCTGATGAGTCTGTGTGCCAGCATGAGAGTATGAGAATCAGTTAATAGTCCAACATTCAGTACTTGATACTCAGGCCCAGGAGGTCAAGTTCTCATCCAGCTCTGAACAATCATGACTCTCCTCTCACTTTGCAAAATGATGACTTGACAGCCCAGTGTACCTCACAAAAGCTGTTAGACTCTGGAATACTCAGTGCACTCTTTTCTGATCTGTGGTTATCTGAATTGGCTTAGACACAGTCTGCTGGCTTCTCAACAACTGCAGACCAAGAATACACAGAGCTCGTGGCTGAGGAATAGTTTTTTTTTTTTGCTAAGGAGCAGGCTTTCAAAAGGAAGGTCCCTAGAGATCAAGTTGCAGTGTTCAAGCAGCTTTGATGTATCCCAGCTGATACTGATGTCCTGGGGTGTAGTGGGTAGAATATAGTAAGAGTTTCCTGGTAAAGGCATGGTTTATAATTAAGTTGGATAATAGAGATAGGGTTTCACAAGAGTTGTCTAAGTTGAAAGGTTGAAGTTAGAGCTAACCAGTAACCAGAGAGACAGAGCATTCTACTCTCTGGGGGACTGGGGAGAGCTATAGGGGGTTTCCCTGGTGGTTCAGATGGTAAAGAACCCGCCTGCAGTATGGGAGACCTAGGTGCAGTCCCTGGGTTGGGAAGATCCCCTGGAGGAGGGCATGGCAACCCACTCCAGTATTCTTGCCCGGAGAATCCCATGGCCAGAGGAGCCTGGCGGGCTACAGGCCATGGCGTCACAAAGAGATGGACACAACTGAGCGACTAAGCACAACACAGCACATATAGGGTGAAGGCAGAGTTGGAGCCAAGGCTTTGAAAAGGCAGCCTTCTGAATGGGAGAAAATAACAGCAAACAAAGCAAGTGACACAGAATTAATCTCAAAAGTATACAAGCAGCTGATGCAGCTCAATACCAGAAAAATAAATGACCCAATCAAAAAATGGGCCAAAGAACCAAGCAGAAATTTCTCCAAAGAAGACATACAGATGGCTAACAAACACATGAAGAGATGCTCAACATCACTCATTATCAGAGAAAGGCAAATTAAAACCACAGTGAGGTACCATCTCATGCCAGTCAGAATGGCTGCCATCAGAAAGTTTACAAACAATAAATGCTGGACAGGGTGTGGAGAAAAGGGGACCCTCTTACATTGTTGGTGGGAATGCAAACTAGTACAGCCACTATGGAGAACAGTGTGGAGATTCCTTAAAAAACTGGAACTAGAATTGCCATACAACCCAGCAATCTCACTGCTGGGCATACACACCAAGGAAACCAGAATTGAAAGAGACATGTGTACCCCAGTGTTCATCACAGCACTGTTTACAACAGATAGGACATGGAAGCAACCTAGATATCCATCAGCAGATGAATGGATAAGGAAGTTGTGGTACATATACACAATGGAATATTACTCAGCCATTAAAAAGAATACATTTGAATCAGTTCTAATGAGGTGGATGAAACTGGAGCCTATTATACAGAGTGAAGTAAGCCAGAAAGAAAAACACCAATACAGTATACTGACACACATATATGGAATTTAGAAAGATGGTAATGACCACTCTATATGCAAGACAGCAAAAGCCACAGAGATGTAAAGAACAGACTTTTGGACTCTGTGGGAGAAGGTGAAGGTGGGATGATATGAGAGAATAGCATTGAAACATGTATACTATCATATGTAAGATAGATGACCAGTGCAAGTTTGATGCATGAAGCAGGGCACCCAAAGCTGGTGCTCTGGGACAATCCAGAGGGGTTGGGTGGGGAGGGAGGTTGGAGGGGGGTTCAGGATGGTGGGACACATGTATACTCATGGCTGATTCATGTCAGTGTATGACAAAACCCACAATATTGTAAAGTAGTTCAGTTCAGTCGCTCAGTTGTGTCCAACTCTTTGTGACCCCATGAATTGCAGCACAGCAGGCCTCCTGGTTCATCACCATCTCCTGGAGTTCACTCAGACTTACGTCCATTGAGACAGTGATGCCATCCAACCATCTCATCCTCAGTCGTCCCCTTCTCCTCTGCCCCCAGTCCCTCCCAGTATCAGAGTCTTTTCCAATGAGTCAACTCTTCGCATGAGGTGGCCAAAGTACTGGAGTTTCAGCTTTAGCATCATTCCTTCCAAAGAAATCCCAGGGTTGATCTCCTTCAGAATGGACTGGTTGGATCTCCTTGCAGTCCAAGGGACTCTCAAGAGTTTTCTCCAACACCACAATTCAAAAGCATCAATTCTTCAGCTCTCAGCCTTCTTCACAGTCAGCCTTCTTCACAGTCCAACTCTCACATCCGTACATGACCACTGGAAAAACCATAGCCTTGACTAGACAGACCTTAGTCGGCAAAGCAATGTCTCTGCTTTTGAATAGACTAGTAGTTAGCCTCCAATTAAAATAAATTAATTTAAAAAAGGTTGCACATTTATAAATGATACCATGCAGTATTTGTCTTTGTCTGTCTTATTTTGCTTAGCGTAATGCCCACCAGGTTCATTACTATTAAGACTCTTAATTGCTTCCATTTGGTGTGCATGGGAGAGAAGAAAGCCACCTGTAGTATTTGTTGGCACATGTAGAGCAGGTACTCCACAGAGATGCCCTTTTCTAAGAACCAGTGTGGAGTTCTGTGTTCTCTTTCCCTGTGCTTTCTTCAGAGTCCTGATCATCTGGGAGGTTCCTTGTTCAGGAATGTTTACTTCTGAATCATAGTAACTCAAGTGCTTCATCAGTACCTTTTCAAATGCCCTGCTTTAGTTATTAGTGGTACTTCTGTACCTTTCTTAATATCTTGCGCACCTTCTCACCTGCATCCTTTACGGACCTTGTGAATCAAAACAATGAAAAAAGAAAAAGACAGGCAAGCAGAGCTACAACTGGTAGGTTAAGGGTGGGATGATTTGGGAGAATGGCATTGAAACATGTATAATATCATATAAGAAACAAATCACCAGTCCAGGTTCAGTGCAGTATACAGGATGCTTGGGGCTGGTGCACCAGGATGACCCAGAGGGATGGTATGGGGAGGGAGGCGGGAGGGGGTTTCAGAATGGGGAACACGTGTACCCATGTGGCAGATTCATGCTGATGTATGGCAAAACCAGTACAATATTGTAAAGTAAAAAAAAAAAGAATGACTGAGACTCAGCTCTCACGGGATGGTGTCACTGGTGTTTACACTCAAATGCAAAGTGACAACTATATGGGAGAATGCCTGTTTTAATCACATGATTAGTTTGAAACTAAGTAAACCATTTTTAGTAGTTGATCAGGCTCCTTTTTCACTCTGTCTCTTTCTGAAACATTATATGCTGTGCTATGCTTAGAGTCGTGTCCGACTCTTTGTGACCCTGTGGACTGTAGCCCACATGGCTCCTCTGTCCATGGAGATTCTTTAAGCAAGAATGCTAGAGTGGGTTGCCATGCCCTTTCTCCAGAGGATCTTCCCAACCCAAGGATTGAACCCAGGTCTCCTGCATTGCAGGCAAATTTCTTACTGTCTGAGCCGCCAGGGAAGCCCAAGAATACTGGAGTGGGTAGCTTGTCCCTTCTCTGGGCGATTTTCCCAACCCAGGAGTCGAACTGGGGTGAAACATTACGTGATGACTACTCAAAAAGCCAAAAACAGTTAATTAGAATTGAAGCTTTGGGCATTAAATATTGACAGAGAAGCCAGCAGTGGGTTGATATACAAATACAATAAAATGTAATGAATGCTATTAATACAAGCTGTCTAAATATAAATACAGTCTATGCAGCCTTCTGTTTTGCAAATTAGAGATTGGCTGAAGTTCATGGAAGAAACTTTTCAGTAGTTGAAGTTGTCAATTTAATGTTGCTTTGAAAGATCACTGTTACTTGTAGTAACTTTTATTGTGAGGAAATTAAAGGGAATAAATGTTGATTTTGAGTTATCTCAATGTTTATATCTTTATTAAGCCAAATCTCATTTTTTCTTTCCATGTATTACTACCTTTTCTAAGAATCTATGACATTAGATGAGTTTTTTAACTGTTGGAAAGCTAAAAACAAGTCTATAAACATCACTTACAGCAACATAAAGTAGGCCCCATCTTCTTTCGGTGAGATAAAATTGATTTTATCTTTTCATTTTTCTGTGTGGGGTTTTTTTGGAACAGTCCATCAACTTTCCAGTAAAAGAAGCAGAATTGCGGCCTGTCAGCCAAAAGGGATAGGATACCCTGAAATTACGCGTCTCATGGTCCCTTAGTATACAGTGCTGCATATTGTAGATCTTTGTTAGCGTGCACTATATGCATTATTTTCTACTTACTGTAATTATCACGTTAGATGTACCTTTCATGCAATTAGTTTCATGCTGGCTTTTTGAAAAAGTTGTAACATGACTTTCTATTTATTTCAGCTTTCCTGACAGTAAAAAAGAGAAATGGCTATTTACTTTCAAGCCAGTGATGCTTTTATCATCACAGCTCTCTTCAGGAATAAGCTTTCTGCATAGAAAAGAGACTTACGGGCATGGGGAGAGGGGAGGAGAGGTGAGATGTGTGGAGAGAGTCCCGTGGAAGCTTACATTACATATGCAAAATAGACAGCCAATGGAATCTGCTGTATGGCTCAGGGAACCCAAGCAGGGGCTCTGTATCAACCTAGAGGGGTGGGATGGGGAGGGAGATGGGAGGGAGTTCAAGAGGCAGGGGACACATGTGCGCCCGTGGCTGATTCATGTTGAGGTTTGGCAGAAAACAACAACGTTCTGTAAAGCAATTATCCTTCAATTAATAAAACTGTGAGGAAAAAAAAGAATACGCTTTCTTCCTCCCCATATATTACTTTCTTTTGGTTTGTAGAGCTTTATTATGTTTGAAATACCAAGTATTCGTGATGAGTTTTTTGGGTTATAGATCCAGCTGATAGGTGCATAATTTTTTTGTTGTGGTTTAAAAACTCCTCAAGAATAAATTTAGGGGACTTCTCTGGCGGTCTAGTGGTTAAGGCTGCGCTTCCGCTGCAGGGGCCACGGGTTGATCCCTGACTGGCGAGCTAAGATCCCCATGCCACATGGCATGGTCAAATAAATAAATAACCTTCTGTTTCTGAATAAGGACACTTGGATTTTGAGAGGCAGTTGCATTTTATCAGATATTTGAAGAAAGAAATAGTTTAGTAGTGCAGTGTTCTAAAATGCTTAGTATCCCTGTTATATAAGAATTGTTTTAAAAATATACAGTATTTGTTTAGAAGTGGGAGTGTATCATCTGCATATGGTAATGTTTTCTCATTTGTGATGTTAAACAAATTGCAAAGCAAATCATCAGGATTTAATTTGTATGTAATGAGACACAGTTAATAATTCACGGTTGCTTCTAGATGAGTTTAGTCCAATAATGTGCTAGATTTGTCAACTTTTTTCCCCCTTTTTTGTTTTTCACTTAAAGTGGGCCCTTTGTATGATTTTACCAAATAATAGCACTCTGGTGAAATTTTTATACTTAGGCTCTGCTTGTATTCCAGAGTCTATATTTTTTACCTTTACCAAAATTCTAATCTATTATATTTTCGTTATCAAACAAAAAGTGAGCTCTGGCTAATTTTCACCGGAGATGCTTTCTCACTCTCCGACTTTCCTGTGCTTCCTGTTTCTAGAGTACTAATTCTGCAGGTACTTTTTACAATTCCATGGCACTTTCTAATCTGTCAACACTGAGATCAATCTTAGCCTCTCTTAATCTTATTTTCCTCCTGAAAGCGGAAATGGCTCCTTTTGCCTATCTGATAAAATCTCTTTCAAAGAGAAACGCTCAAAAAAACCTCTTTTGTAGGTCTAGTTCTTTCCAAGTCAGAGTTTCTTACCCTTCCTGAGTACACAGTGGGCTTCCCAGGTGGTCCTAGTGGTAAAGAACCTGCCTGCCAGTGCAGGAGACATGAGACGTGGGTGTGATCCCTCAGTCAGGAAGATCCCCTGGAGGAGGGCATGGCAACCCACTCCAGGATTCTTGCCTGGTGAATCTCATGGACAGAGGAGCTTGGCAGGCTCCAGCGCATAGGGTTTCAGAGCCAGACACGACTGAAGCACTTAGCACGCACGCAGTACACGGTGCCTTTCTATTCCCTCAGCCATTTAACATACTGTTTGCTTCATATGAACTTCTTCCTCTCATCTTTCCCTGTGAAAATCCTGTAGTTTTCAAGAGCTCAGATTTTTTTCCCCTGGAAGCTTGTCTTAGTCTCCCCCAAACAGAAGTAATCTTGTTTTCCTTGGAACGTTTATAGTATTTTATCAGTGTTTAATTCATTCTTCTCTTAAAGTTGTTTGATTTTTAAATTTCATCTATAATTGAATTATAAGTTTCTTATGAACAAGGATTAAAAATGGTAATAATTATATGTTTTACAATTTCCAATATACTTTAAAAAATAATTTCATGTAGTTAGTTCTATGGAAACCCTTTGAGATAAATATTTTTATTTTCCATACTTGACAAATAGACTGAAACTCAAAAAGTTTCAATATCTGCTCAAGATCACATAGCTAGTTAATGGCTGAGTTAAGATTCACACCTTCCAAGCTCATGCTTTTTTCCCATCATACCATGATTTCCCAGGTGGCCCTCATGATAAAGAACGTACCCACCAATGCAGAAAACGTAAGAGATGTGGGTTCGATCCCTGGGTCCAGAGGATCCCTGGGTCCAGAGGATCCCCTGGAGTAGGAAACGGCAGTCCACTCCAGTATAGCTGCCTAGAACATCCCGTGGTTAGAGGAGCCTGGTGAGCTACAGTCCATAAGGGTGCAAAGAGTTGGACATGACTGAAGCAACTTAGCACCCATGCACACTAATTCTTATACTAGTAATACAGCAGCAATAGCAACAACAATAATAATATGTAATTGCTAACTTACATTCAGTGCTTATATTCAGGGCATTTGGAATTTTTCTATTATGAAATTGTAAAATATATTCTATAAAAAGTAGAGTATATAATGAACTTCTTTGTCCCCATAACTTTGTTTCAACAGTTATCAGAATTCTGCTTTAATCTGTGTTGAACATATTGTCTGTATGTTGTCTTTTAAAAGACCATGCTTTTACATAATGGATTTTTCTTACACTATCTTAGTTTTTGTCTCTTACATAACCACAATCTGATTATTACACTGATCAAATTAATAATAATCCCTTAATATACACAGATACCCTACATTCAGTTTTCCTCAATTCTCCCCAGTGTCGCTTTGCAGTTGGTTTGTTTCCATCAGCAGCCAAACAAGAGTGAACACTGCATTCAGTTAATGTACGTCCTGAGTCCTTTTGAAAGTTGAAAGAAACGTTCTCCTGTTCTCTTTATCCTGAGAGATGTTGACCCACTTTCATGAATTATACCAATATTGATAAACTTACAGTGAGGGAGTATTTTCTAAAGTAAATTTCATGAACCCAATTTAACTTCTTAATTAATTTACATAATGCAGTGAAACCATATTCATTTCTTCCAGACCAGAAATTTCTGTCTTAATTACTTCCCAACAATTAAAAAAATTATTTTTTCCCCTGAATTTTCATAGCATTTAATTTTGAAATCTTTTATATACTATGAAAATCAGTAAGCATATATTTAATACTGACTAAGGAGGGCTCTATACACACTGTTACTACATAATTCTATATAATCCTTTGTATCTCATACCATCTGTTAATTAGAGGCTTATAATGAACAGATTTAGTTTTTCTCTGGTATGGGCTTAGTAAATGTTTGTTGAATTATTTGATATTGAGATACTGTGAATATTTTATTGCCAAAATTAAAGAGTGTGTGGATTTTGTTAATTAATCATCTGAACTGCACAGTGGCAGATTGTTGCTGTGTAACATCAGAAATACACCGTGTTGCTATGCCAGATTAATTGTCTAATGTCTGTAGACGGTCGGAACAGTTTGTCCAGACTTCTCCCCGCCTGTGTCCCCAGCTGGTAGTGGCAGCAGGGTATTTGATAACAAAGTGTGCCGTGCTTCTCATAGCTACAGTGGCTTAGGAGTCCCAAGGCTATACAATATTTGGTTTCATCAAGCATAATGCAGTCTTTATTGGATATCATATTGTTTTGTGCCCCTTCTCAAAACTCTTGCTATGAAGTTGCCTAAAGTACAATATGGAAATTCTTTGCCGTGCTGCACACTCTCTGTTGTTGTTCAGTCACTAAGACGTGTCCGACTCCTTTATGACACCATGGACTGTAGCCTGCGAGGCTCCTTTGCCCATGGGATTTCCCAGGCAAGAATACCAAAGTGAGTTGCCATCTCCTCCTGCAGGGAATCTTCCCAACCGAGGGATTGAACTAGTGTCTCCTGCATTGGCAAGGAGGTTCTTTACCACTGAGCCACCAGGGAAACCCGCGTGTTCTCTTTGATCTTCAGTTTATCCGTCCAGTGTTTCTTAGGAGTGTTTTTCTTGCCTTTGTTCTGAATCTGTATATTGCTCTTGTAAGCATGTTGATTCCCCCCCCCATACTATTTATTTTGGCTGCTTTGGTTATACTAAGTGACCAAACTACCAAAGAGCTAACTTTGCCTCTTACAGCAGCGCATTATTTCAAAGGGAAATTTCAGGGATGTGGATTTTATTATTCCTGTTTGAAAAGGAGCTTTTGACTTTGCCAGGAAGCTTTATCATGTTTTAAAGCCATGCAAACTAGTAGTGCAATTGAAAGGTGTGTTGTTTTGCCTGACTTTTGAATACTGTTTCTGGATCTGTTACAGGGAACCTGTTTATGCAGATGTTTGGAACTGTTTACTATGCAGTTTAATTCTTTTTTCTGGATACATAAATAATGTATGTACACTGAGAGAATTTGGAAAATAAGAAATGTCCAGTGATTCCTAAAGCAGAGACCTCTCACTGTGTTATTGGATTTAAAATTATTAAAATAGAATCATGTTTGGAGATCAGCTTTTGGTGTTGACCATCTGGTAATATCCATGTGTAGAGTCTTCTCTTGTGTTTTTGGAAGAGGGTGTTTGCTATGACCAGTGCATTTTGTTGGCAAAACTCTATTAGTCTTTGCCCTGCTTCATTCCTCATTCCAAGGCCAAATTTGCCTGTTATGCCAGGTGTTTCTTGACTTCCTACTTTAGCATTCCAGTCCCCTGTAATGAAAAGGACATCTTTTTTGGGTGTTAGTTCTAAAAGGTCTTGTAGGTCTTCATAAAACCGTTCAACTTCAGCTTCTTCAGTGTTACTGGTTGGGGCATCAGTTCAGTTCAGTTGCTCAGTCGTGTTCGACTCTTTGTGACCCCATGAATCACAGCATGCCAGGCCTCCCTGTCCATCACTATCTCCCGGAGTTCACTCAGACTCATGTTCATTGAGTCCGTGATGCCATCCAGCCATCTCATCCTCTGTCGTCCCCTTCTCCTCCTGCCCCCAATCCTTCCCAGCATCAGAGTCTTTTACAATGAGTCAACTCTTCTCATGAGGTGGCCAAAGTACTGGAGTTTCAGCTTTAGCATCATTCCTTCCAAAGAAATCCCAGGGGTGATCTCCTTCAGAATGGACTGGTTGGATATCCTTTGCAGTCCAAGTCACTCTCAAGAATCTTCTCCAACACCACAGTTCAAATCAGTTCTTCAGCATAGACTTGGATAACTGTGATACTGAATGGTTTGCCTTGGAGACGAACAGAGATCATGCTGTCATTTTTGGGATTGCAGTTAGTTCTAAAAGGTTTTGTAGGTCTTCATAAAACCGTTCAACTTCAGCTTCTTAAGCATTACTGGTTGGGGCATAGACTTGGATAACTGTGATATTGAATGATTTGCCTTGGAGATGAACAGAGATCATTCGGTCATTTTTGAGGTTGTATCCAAGTACTGCACTTTGGACTCTTTTGTTGACCATGATGGCTACTCCATTTCTTCTGAGGGATTCCTGCCTGCAGTAGTAGATGTAATGGTCATCTGAGTTAAATTCACCCATTCCAGTCCATTTTAGTTCGCTGATTCCTAGTATGTCGACATTCACCCTTGCCATTTCTTGTTTGACCTCTTCCAATTTGCCTTGATTCATGGACCTGACATTCCAGGTTCCTATGCAATATTGCTCTTTACAGCATCGGATCTTGCTTCTATCACCAGTCACAGCCACAGCTGGGTACTGTTTTTGCTTTGGCTCCATCCCTTCATTCTTTCTGGAGTTATTTCTCCACTGATATCCAGTAGCATATTGGGCACCTAATAACCTGGGGAGTTCCTCTTTTGGTATCTTATCATTTTGCCTTCTCATACTGTTCATGGGGTTCTCAAGGCAAGAATACTGAAGTGGCTTGCCTTTCCCTTCTCCAGTGGGCCACATTCTGTCAGACCTCTCCACCATGACCCGCCCATCTTGGGTTGCCCCGCAGGCATGGCTTGGTTTCACTGAGTTAGACAAAGCTGTGGCCCTAGTGTGATTAGATTGACTAGTTTTCTGTGAGTATGGTTTCAGTGTGTCTGCCCTCTGATGCCCTCTTGCAACACCTACCTTCCTACTTGGGTTTCTCTTACCTTGGGCGTGGGGTATCCGTTCATGGCTGCTCCAGCAAAGCACAGCTGCTGCTCCTTACCTTGGACGAGGGGTGTGCAACCTAAACATTATTTTTTAAGTTTCTGAAAGGAATCTCTCTAGGACGATTTCAATTTTAGTCTGGGTTTATTTGGTACTCTTATTCCTGTAAGAATATCACAGACAAAGATTATCAGGAGTGAAACTGGGAAATGAAAGGAACTTAAATTCAAGTTTCTTCTCTATCTGATAATGATTTTAAAAAAAATTTTTGATGTGCACTTTAAAAAATATATATTTTTTTATCTTTGTTTTTGGCTGACCCGGATCTTCACAGCTGCAGCTGGGCCTCCTCTAGTTTCTGTGAGTGAAGGGGGCCACTCTTCAGCTGTGGTGCATGGGCTTTTCAGTGTAGTGGCCTCTCTTGTTGCAGAGCACAGGCTCTAGAGCACAGACTCAGTACCTATGGCACAGAGGCTCCATGCATGTGGGATCCTCGTGGACCAAGGATCAAACCATGTCTCCTGCATTGGCAGGCAGACTCCTAAACACTGGATCACCACCCTGATAAAGATTTTAAAGCAAATGATTAAAAAAAAAATTGTAAGGCCATATCTTCCTTGAGATGTAGGGGCTGGGAGAAGGGCTTATGAAAAAATAGAATCTTCAAGTATAAGAAGTAAAAGAAAATTAAAACACTATGCCTCTCTGCTGTTCTTTCATTGTTCAGAAATGGTATAAGGCTTCAAGTTTACATGACTTTGTTCTTATATCCTTTTACTTTTCCTATGTACATATGAACTCTAAAGAATATATACAGACTGAAGGACAATCCTGTGATTAAAAGAACCTATTTTATTCTCATGAAATAGATTTAGTATCTCTCCAACAGATATTATCAGGAAAATTGCAAGCAAAACTATATATATAACAAAGTCCAGGTGATTAATATTTGCATTTGATATTATGTATTACTGATGGACAGGAAGGCTTGGCACAAAGAGGTGGACACAACTGAGTGACTGAACTGATCCTGATACTGATTATATATTGGTTTCCCTGCAGACAGGGAAGACAAATATGAATCAGCTCTGGGATGTGACCTATACAACTTTTAAGCATTGATTCCCTGATGAATGAAGAGTTGTTTCTAACTTAATTCCAAAAGCTTGAAGACATATTGGCATACTCCTTTTTTTTAAAAAAAGTTTTTTATTATTTATTTATTTTTGGCTGCCCTGGTCTTTGTTGTGGTGTGAAGGTTTCTCACTGTGGTGGCTCCTCTTGTTATGAAACACAGGCTCTGCAGCCTGGGCTCAATAGTTGTGGCAGCTGGGCTTAGTTGCAGCCTTGGCCTGTGGAACCCTCCTGCACCAGAAATCAAACCCTTGTCCCCTGCATTGGCTGGTGGATTCTTTACCACTGAGCCACTGGAGAAGTACTCAGCAAATAATAGCTATCTCCAAATCTGAATATGTACAGGGTTGGAAATACAGTATTATATCTAAGGTCCTCTTTCAATATAAATTCTACTTGAATTTGGAAATCTTGCATGAGTCAAGGAATACGTGTGGACAAGTACCCAAAGTCTCATTCTTTTCTCTTTTTTAATTTAAAATTTTTATTTTATATTGGAGTATAGTTGATTTTGGAGAAGGCAATGGTAGCCCACTCCAGTACTCTTGCCTGGAAAATCCCAAAGGTGGAGGAGCCTGGTAGGCTACAGACCATGGGGTTGCTGAGTCGGACACGACTGAGTGATTTTACTTTCACTTTTCACTTTCATGCATTGGAGAAGGAAATGGCAACCCACTCTAGTGTTCTTGCCTGGAGAATCCCAGGGACAGGGGAGCCTGGTGGGCTGCTGTCTATGGGGTCGCACAGGGTCGGACATGACTGAAGTGACTTAGCATTGTTGATTTACAATGTTGTGTTAATTTTAAGTGTACCGCAAAGTGATCCAGTTATACATATTACCATATCTAGTCTTTTACAGATTTGTTTCCTATATAGGTTATTACAGAATATTGGGTATATTTCACTGTGCATGTAGCACATAGTATATAGTAGGTCCTTGTTGATTATCTGTTTTATATATAGTAGTGTGTATATATTAGGAGGTTGGGATGAACATAGTATAAATCCTCAACCTCCTAATATATCCCCCGACTTGCACCTTTCCCCTTTAAGCCTGATTATTTTCAAAACCCCAGAATGACTTCATAACTCTCCTACTGAATCTGTGCAACATTTTTTCCTCCTGCCAAAGATTCCCAATGTCTCTGCAGAAACTAGACCATGTCTTTAGGAAAGTGATTTGGCCTTGCTATTTCCACTACAGTAAAATTTATTTTAGTACTCCACATTTCCACCCTGGCCTACGTGCTTTCTCCCAAGCCTCTTCATCTGTCATGAATGAATCTCTTGTATAACACTCCTGAGTACAACCTTTCATGCACATTTTCTCCCTCTCCCATAACCCAGGAGGTCTGGAGCTCTGCCATGATATTAGAGCTTCAGCTTAGGACTAGACTTGAAATGCCAGGTTTCTGGTGCCATTAGAGACTAATAGTTGGTGCCTAATGCTGGCTTAGTTTTATTTCTGCCAGATCACTAGATGCTAACCACTAGATACAGCCCCTGGGCTCCAAATTAACAAGGTCAATGTATTTTGAGTTGATCTCCAAAACCACACACTAGTCTTTTAAACTTCAAGTT
Source organism: Madoqua kirkii (assembly GCA_006408675.1). Lineage (NCBI taxonomy): Eukaryota > Metazoa > Chordata > Mammalia > Artiodactyla > Bovidae > Madoqua > Madoqua kirkii. The sequence goes on from SJYC01074604.1 coordinate 15,572, forward strand.
GGATAAAGCAACAAAATAAGAGTAGCTTTTATTTGTGTGATTTTTTTTTATTCATTATTTTCTAACATCTGTTTGAGATACAAACGTAAATAATTTAACACACTGTCAGGGATGAAAGGCAATTTTAAAGCAATTACTAGCTGTTCATTAAAAGGAGAATTGAAGTAGTTTTTTGAACCCTTTTTTGTGCTTGAAAAACTTTACTTGAAAATAAATCATATTTGATATGTATTTTCTCTCGCTGTAGCATCAAGGTTTTCAAAATGTATAGCAGATGTGTGTGTGCGTGCATGCTAAGTCACTTTCAGTCATGTCCAACTCTGCGACTGAGAAGGGAAAAAGTCACATAATATTGTCATTTATAGAACATCATGTTATATTTGAAAATCAATTATTTGTTCATTGAAATTCTGTGAAAATCTGTTATTTAGGTGAGTCAAGGTTAACTGGCAAATTCTATATACAGTATTATGAAAAATGGTTGCCTTTCTACACAGCTTTTTAACTTTAAAATTGAATCTTTTTTTTTTTTGGCTTGTTTTTACTCTAGCTTTTCCAAAGTTAGACAAGTAGGGTGATCCACACAGGTGTTTGGCAGAGGAGGGTATTATGAAATTTATCCTCCCTGTCTCAGAGTCGCATTATGTGGCTGGCTTAAGTGCCTCCTGGCAAGCAGAGATTTCAGGTATCCATACTGTAATGTGGTATAATGCCAAACTGTTGTTTCAAATTACCTGTGGAAAAAGAAGGAAATTGAGATTCCTAAAATTGTACAGTATATTATTTTAATTATAGATACCCACTGGGTATGTTCCAAAGTTTAAAGTTTTGTTTTTTTCTGAATGTGAAAGTAATATGTACTCTAGATAGCATATTCAAAAGCAGAGACATTACTTTGCTGACTAAGGTCCGTCTAGTCAAGGCTATGGTTTTTCCAGTAGTTATGTATGGATGTGAGAGTTGGACTGTGAAGAAGGCTGAGCACCGAAGAACTGATGCTTTTGAACTATGATGTTGGAGAAGACTCTTGAGAGTCCCTTGGACTGCAAGGAGATCCAACCAGTCCATTCTGAAGGAGATCAACCCTGGCATTTCTTTGGAAGGAATGATGCTAATGATGAAACTCCAGTACTTTGGCCACCTCATTCGAAGAGTTGACTCATTGGAAATGACCTTGATGCTGGGAGGGATTGGGGGCAGGAGGAGAAGGGGATGACAGAGGATGAGATGGCTGGATGGCATCACTGACTCAATGGACACAAGTCTAAGTGAACTCTGGGAGTTGGTGATGGACAGGGAGGCCTGGCGTGCTGGGATTCACGGGGTCGCAAAGAGTCGGACATGAGTGAGTAACTGAACTGAACTTAACTGATACAAACTTCATACATTACAGAACTATAAACTAAAACAAATCATCAACAATTTGGGAGCAGAGTTTTCCAAGTCAAAAAACAAAAACAAAAACAAAACACACCTCTATCCATTTAGTATTCAGTATTACTTTTTGTGTTTTAAAGGTAGACCATGGCCTTAGTAGGCTGAATTTCAACTCTTTAAAGTCAGGTTTTAAGTCTTTGTTAAATTTGTTACAATACTGCTTCTGCTTCATGTTTTGGTTTTTTAACCCTGAGTCATGTGGGATCTTAGCTCTCCAACCAGGGTTTGAACCCACCACCCAGTATTTGAAGGTGAAGTCCCAACCACTGGGCCACCAGGGACGTCCCCAGTATTACTTTTAATATGATATTCTTACTACAGTTAAACCAATACATGGTCCCTAATAGACCCCAATATCTTTGGTTTCTAATATATAATTCTTTCACTGCTGCTTGTTAACAGTCTATGAAATAAGCCTCATTTAGTAACTGACTAACTACTTAAGATAAGAATCGCGTATGGAGAAGGCAATGGCACCCCACTCCAGTACTCTTGCCTGGGAAATCCCATGGACGGAGGAGCCTGGTAGCCTACAGTCCACGTGGTCTCGAAAAGTTGGACACAACTGCATGACTTCACTTTCACTTTTCACTTTCATGCACTGGAGAAGGAAATGGCAACCCACTCCAGTACTCTTGCCTGGAGAATTCCAGGGACAGGAGCCTGGTGGGCTGCCATCTATGGGGTAGCACAGAATCGGACATGACTGACGTGACTTAGCAGCAGTGGCAGCAGCAGCAGCAGAATAGTGTGCTATAGTTAATTTAATATTCTGGCATCAATATGTATATTTTCTATAAACTGTCATTTTTCAAAATATTAAAAGAAAATATACCACATTAAATCATACTGAAAACAATTTTAGAAACACTTTGAAATCTTGTATTCACGATAATCATCGGTGACTCCAACATCTGATATACCGAAGATATAGTAAGGGTTGGGGTCTATATCTAAACTGAACTATGGCTTAACCTCTAGTTTACTTTTCTGGAATAAATTTTTCTCAAGTTATTTCCTTATGCACATTTTCAATCAGTGTCAATAACTTGTATGTATCAAGTGTACCACACACTGCGTATTTTAGGTGATTTAGTATCCTAAAAAAGTGATGGGAACAAGCAGTCTAATGGATATCTTCACACTCCTACGTGGCAGGTTGTATTTTCCAAATGGTTGCAGCAAATCTCCTATCATACATGCTCTTCTTCCAGTGTGGCTTTGGCACTCTTCCCATTGAGATGGGTTTTTGTGACTACATCAAGAGAGTATGGAGAAAGGACAAGGGTAAATAATCAAAAGGAAGAGCATTTTTTTCTACCCTGGAATACTTGTGCTGGAAGTCTTCAGTCTCCAAATAAGCAGTTTGACTGCCCTGAGGATGCCATGCCGTGAGGACCCAAATTAACCCAGAATGAGAGACCCCGTGGAGAGAGCCTGAGAGTACTTGAACAGAGAGAGACAAAGAGAAGTGTCTGGACAGCCGTCAACTACTCTAACCCACCCCCTTTTCACTGGAGGCAATGATATAGATTTATTTTTGACAGTGATGGGAGGTAGTTTTTATCTAGGTTGAGTAAAGCAAATGTAAGGAAGTAGTAAAATATTAATTCAATGAAAACGAATAGCAAAAATATTGAGTTGGGTCATTTTCATAATATATGTAACTTTACGTTTTAAATTATACAGTATGTATGTGTTCTCAGTCTTGTCCAACTCTTTGTGACTCCATGGACTGTAGCCCACCAGGCTCCTCTGTCCTCAGAACTTCCCAGAATACTGGGTGGATTGCCATTTCCTCTTCCAGGAGGATCTTTCCACCCCAGGGATTAAGCCCATGTCTCCTGCATCTCCTGCATTGGTAGGTGGATTCTTTACCACTTGAATCACCTGTGTGTGTGTGAGTCACTCAGTTATGTCTGACTCTTTGTGACCCCATGGACTGTAGCCCGCCAGGTTCATCTGTCCATGGAATTCTCCAGGCAAGAATATTGGAGTGGGTTGCCATTTCCTTTCCCAGGGGATTTTCCCAACCCAGGGATTGAACCCACGTCTCTTGCATTACAGGCAGACTCTACCAACTGAGCCAAACAATATAATACATGCTATTAATGCACAGAAATTTTATTGACAGTAGATATAATTCTACAAGGCCCTAAAACATTATACAATGGTACAATCCAAATGACTATTCATCAGAGAACAGTCTCAATCAAATTTATGCCATTCTGTAGGAATATTGTAAGCAAATTTTTCAAGAGCGGTTTGAAAACCAAGGATTATTTAAAATATTGAATTTTCTATGTCCAATTCTGGTGGCTCATTAATTATGTCTAGATAAATCTTTTGCAGGGCTTCCCTTGTAGCTTAGTTGGTAAAGAAACTGCCTGCAGTGCAGGAAACCTGGGTTCGATCTCTGGGGTTGGGAAGATCCCCTGGAGAAGGAAATGGCAACCCACTCCAGTATCCTTGCCTGGAAAATCTCATGGACAGAGAAGCCTGGTGGGCTGCAGTCCATGGGGTCGCAAAGAGTTGGGCACGACTGAGCAACTAACACTAACACTAAATTTTTTGCCAAAGAAGAAAGGATCTATGCCCTGAAGACTTAAAGAAGATAGTCAAATAAATACTTGTGAAAGAAAAGTGTGTATGAATAAATCGATCATGAAATACGTTAGAATCTAAGTTCTTTATGTGGAGTTCTGGAACAAAGAAGTGATGGGTTTCACAGAGAAGACCAAAAGATATAAAATCACCATTATTATGGAGCTGACATGTGAGCATTCATAGTAGTGAGATGATAAACTAGTAAGTGAATTGCATATTATATTTAAACATAAAAAGTTATGTGGAGAAAAATTAAGTAAGGAAGACCTATAGAGAGTAGGAAGATGTGTAAAGGAAGAATAGTGATTGCTGTATTCCATGGCATGGTTAGTGAAGGCCTCAGTTGACAAAAGACACTTGGGCAAAGACTTGACAGGATTGAGGAAACCATGTAGGTATGTAGGGGACAAGTGCTCCAGAGAAGGACCAGCAAGAGCAAAGGCCACGAGGCAGGGGTGTGTGTATTCTGTTTGGGGAAAAGTAAGACAGTCACAGTCAGTTAGAACCACAGGAAAGAGGAGGGGGTAGATAAATGTAATAAAGCCACAGAGATAAAGGGGCTGAACAGTTTCTATGGGGCCTTGTAGGTCAGCTACTGACTTGGGCTCCTACTAGGAGTGAGGTGGAGAGAATTTTGAGCAAAAGGGTTTAAATTTAGAACTAGTCTTTATTTTTAATTTTAGGATAGAAAATCTGAACTATATTTTGCATTTGGGAATATTCCCGTGGGGTTTTTTAAGGCCCGGGTTGTATGAATGCCCTTTATGTATGCAGTGAGATAGAACAATTATTATTTCAAACCAGATGTGGCTAGAGTTGATTCTGCCTTTTAAAGCAAATGACATAGTTCATATCTACTGAGAAACAAATGTTTACATTATTATTCTATTTCCCCAGGGTATATAGAAAGATAATTCTACTCATGGAATATTAATTTGGAACTTGTCAGACATTTTATTCAGTAATATTTTATTTTTAAGAAATGTTAGGAAGACTCTTTTATTCTTTGTATGATATTTCCAACATTATGTGTTAATAGGCCTTTAAGGGGTGAAGGAAATGGCAATCCACTCTAGTATTCTTGCCTGGACAGAGGAGGTGGCCGGCTACAACCCAAAGGGTAGCAAAGAGTTGGGCATGACTGAATGTTTAAGTGTGAATGCAAAGGCTTTTAAAACTCGCATGGAAGCATTTGTTGTATTATGGCTACAAAAAATGCAATATGATTTCTAAATCATTGACTTACACATGAACTTTAGGAACATAATTCATTACCAGTTTGGAAACTGCCTATACAAATAAGTAATGTTTTTTGTTTTTTTTTTTAATGTGAACCACTTTTAAAGTCTTCATTGAATTTTTTACAGTATTGCTTCTCTTTGATGTTTTGGTTTTTTTGGCTGCAAGGCAAGTGGGATCTTCGCTCCCTGACCAGGGACTGAAACTATACCCCCGGCCCTGAAAGATGAAGTCCCAATCCTGGACTACCTGGGAAGTCCCAGGTAGGAAATGGTAATGGTTAACCTTCAGTAGACCAAGCAGTCTTAGATTTTTCAAATATGGAAAAGAAGATTTTAATTTAAATATAAAACTCAACTTAGTTTTTAAAAAGTTCAAGTATGTTTGCAGTAACTTGGGTATATGCATCTACCATTTCAGCTGTAAATTTTATAAAATCTAAGTAGAGAACAAGTACTTCTGATGAAAATTGGGTGTCAAAATTGAGATGTGCTTTATGTATAAAATACACATTAGTTTTCAAAGACAGTACAAAAGAAAAATGCAAAACATGTCATTAATTTTACATTGATAACAAATTGACATACTCATATTTTGGATATAGTATTAGGTTAAATAAATATATGATAAAATAAAATTCAACTTTCTTTTAAAACTTTTTAAAAACTTGGCTACTTGGAAATCGTTAAACTATGTATATGGCTCACATTACATTTCTTTTGGATAGCGCTGCTCTAGACCATTGGTTCTCTAAATGTGGTCCCTTGGCTACCATCAATATCATCACTGGGATCTTGTTAGAAATGCAGATTTTGGAGCTCAACCTCCCACTTTATGAATCAGAGACTCTGGAGGTGGGGCCCTGCTTTAAAAAGCCTTGCAACTGATTCTGATGCAAACAAAAGTGTGATAAACATTCTTTTAAACCAGGGGTCTGGAATTCCAATTTGGTTGCAAATTAGGATCATCTGGGGATCTTGGGGCATGGAATCCTGGTGATAAAGTTACCACCCAGACCAATGAAATCAACAACTCTGGGTCCAGTCAAGAGTGTTTTTAAATCTCCCCAAGGGATTCTAATATGAGAAAACGATCAAAAACCACTGGCCTAGATCCTTGATTTTTAAACTGGGGCTGCAAGAGGCCTGACCATGCTTTCTTTTCAGCCTTAGGTGTGTCTGCTTGGTTCTTCACCCTGCTCACCCTGGAAAGCCCACTGCTGTGATTTTCCTGCATGAGTGGGGAGATACAGGGTGTGGAAGGGGCAAGAAGCCTTTGTGGGTATTAGAAGTTCACATATCAAATATACCTACCTGCATGTGTCTGTTAATCTGTTCCATTATATGTGAACATGGCTGTGCTTTCTTGGTTTGATATTATTGGGCTTGATTCACAGCAGGATAAACCTGGAATTAAACAGGCAGCAGAAAATGTAAAAGCTTTGATAGAGCAAGAGGTGAAGAAGAGTATTCCTTTATTCCTTTTAAGATTATTATTTTGGGTGGGCCTTTTTCAGGTAGGAGCTTTATCTTTGTCCACCATTGTTACCATTCAGCAGAAACTGGCAGGTAACACTGAGTTCAGTTGCTGACTTCCAACAAGGATCCTAACAGTGGTGCTAATAGAGACTTTCTGTTTTCAGGGTCATGGAAATTACTACCTTTAAATTGCTCTAATGGTCTGTTCTCTTACTGTAGAAAAGTTAAAAACATTGGTAAACCCAGCCAATGTAACCTGAAAAACCCAGTTCATGTCACCAAGAAATGATGGATATCAAGCAACTCTTTGATAAACTCCCACTTCCAGTTGACTGACATCATGAAGAGCCATTGTGAAGAAGTATTCAGCATCATTGCAGTAGAGTATATACCTTTTCCAGTGCCCCATCTTGAAACTTCTGATGTTTGCAGTGTTAAAATGTTTCACAGATACATACATACCAGTGACACAGACTAAATAATGTCTTCTTTGGGGAGATTTATGATCTTCTAAGTTTCTGTACATGTATAATATGATCCAGAGCATACTAGTATTGAAATAGGCGAAACAGCTAGTTTATTTTTCCCAAATGTAATCCAGCCAAATACTGCAAGCACATTTCTATTACATCATTTGAAAATTATTAGTGTGTTTAATGAAAACTTTTTCAGGTATAAATGAACAGTTAAGCTATAAATGATTTATGCATGTTCTGACTCAGTCTATGGACTTACCCCAAAATTATGAAGTCAGCATGCAGTATCTGTTTTTTTGTATATGTTTTCATATATATTTAATGATTGTAATATATAATAAGAACGAAGTGGTATTACATTATTTCTAACAGTAGAGACAATGTTTTTTAAGGGTTAATAAAGAGGGATATTACTTTCTTCAAAAAAAGTTGTGTTCTGTGGAGCTCTAGACATTCTGTAGGGTCCCCCTGAGCAGGGTTTCCCAATCTCCAGGATCTAATGCCTAAGTTGATGTAATAACAGAAATAAGTGTACAATATATATAATGTGCTTTAATCATCCTGAAGCCATCTCCCCATCCCAGTCTGTGGAAAAATTGTCTTCCGTGAAACCGGTCCCTAGTGCCAAAAAGGTTGGGGAAGGATGAGGCTTTTGCATAGACTTTTGTTTTCAAATAAATTAAAATAAGGGTACAAGATTCCCAGGTGGCTCAGTTGGTAAAGAATCCACCTGCAAAGCAGGAGACAGTGGTTTGATCCTTGGGTCAGCAAGATCTCCTGGAGAAGGGAACGACAACCCACTCCAGTATTCTTGCCTGGGAAATCCTATGGACAGAGGACCTGGAGGGCTACAGTCCATGGGGTCACAAGAGTTGAAAATGACTTAATGACTCAACCACCACCAAAATAAGCGTACATCTCTTTAAAACCTCCTAGTGAAATGACTCACGTACCCACTTCACCTATTACTATAACAATGAAATACCAGTAACTACTAGCTAGGTTCACCAGGGATTCCTTAGAGCCAGGTAAAGCCAGGTTGTCACCCCAAAATATGAGGACCAGGGGACTCTGCAAACAAATCTTATTCTATTAGTTTCTTCTCATGTATTTATCTTCCTATAGTTTGCTGCCCTTGGAAGCCTAAAACAGCTTTCCTTGTCATGTCATTTCTCTACCGATTTATTGTTGTTGAAGATGATGTATAGGCTGCAGTTCTAGGATACTTGCTTTAGCCACTCTTCATTTCAGTTTTCTCCTGGATAATGTGTGCTGTGTGTGTTAGTTAATAAACTCTTTTTCTTTTGTTAACATGTCATCTTCTTAGAGTCCCAGCTGACCACCTAGGATGGGTAGAGGTCAACTGTTGCCACCTCCATGTTAGCACTTATTAAAGTCCTGTTCTCACTGCATTATGTAGGTAAAAACTCAACTCTCGCCATGGTTGCCAATTACACTGGGGCTGGCCACGTTTGAGTCAGCTGTCTGCTTTTTAAAAAATATTTACTTATTTGGGTGCGCCATGTCTTAGTTGCAGCACATGGTGTCTTCAGTGTTTGTTTTGGCATGTGAACTCAGTTGCGACATGTGGGATCTAGTTCTCTGACCAGGAATTGAACCTGGGCCTCCCTGTATTAGGAGTCTAAGCCACTGAACTATCAGGGAAGTCCTCCAGCTGCCTACTTTTGATTCTGAACTTGTAGGGTCAGACACTCTGGTGACTTTCTCTTAATATACTGAACACTGGAATGCTCAGAACCCTAAAAGGTCAAAGTCTTTTGCTTCATACAGAAACAAACCAAGAGTCAGGCATGTTAAGATAGTCAACTAAAAAAAAAAAAAAAGGAACGTACTTTATATAACAGTAATGTGTTTTTGTGTGAAGAAATACACAATCATTTACTTAATATCACAAACCATCATAGAGCTACATCTTTTTCTGTTAGATTATCTTTTATTCTCATGAAAGTTACATTTGAAATGTTACATGTACTGTTAGGTAGTTCCTGAATTTTCTCTATGTGAAACCTCAACATTAGGTAGAAATGTTGTACTCATACTTAAATATGATTACAGTTCATTGTGCTTCAAACTTGGGCAACAAAAAATCTGATTTTGATATAGTATTCTCACAGAGCATCAGAAACTACAGACTTGAGTCCCTTGTTTGTGAATCCCATTCTTTGATTAACTGTGTGTAGAGTGACTGTAGTTTCTCACAAGGAAAATTCTAACAGAAGTGTCTTTTCTGTTGTTTGGGTTTTATTTTTTACAAGTTTTTTGCAATAAAAGCTAACTTTACAACCTTTAAAAAGGATTGAAAAAGTTGGTGTCCTTCCTAGTTGACATTTAGGTGGAAAAATAGGTTCTCTCCAGTAGTTTTGGTACTGCACATGGATATACAAAATGGTTTCCCCAGCTAGGCCTCATTCCTAGAGGGTTGGAGGGTTGGAGCTCTTTTCAAGAGAGAAATAAATGTAATGGAAGAGAGATGTGAACTTTACCTGCATTGGCAGGATCCTGTAATCCCTCTGTAATAATGGCTTGGGGGATACGCCCACACACTCTTTGGGACTCCTCAGTGTTTATATCAGCTTTTTATCTGTAAATATATCACAGAACTAGGACTAGACAGATAATGCGTGTACATTTATGTACTAAGAGCTGTGTTATAATAAGTTCTGTCATACTCACATTTTTGTCTCCTTTTCAGCATCTTGTGTTTTGTTTCCAAGCCTGTCTTGAACTGTTTTTGTCTTCCACGAAATACTTTTAATTGTAATATGCCTGAGTTAATTCAAGAGAGTGAGTTTTGTAAAGTATACCTTCTTCTCAGATGTTGCTGGGTTAATTATGTATTATAGAACTCCCAGTGAAAAGTGTTACCGAAATGCAAGGAATCAAAAGAATTCTGACACAAATATTCCCTATTAAAAAGCAACTGATTCTAGATAATTTAAAGACCAGGACTAAGAAACTGCTGGATATACGTGTGGCAAAAAACAACAAATCTTTCTGGTAAGGAAAAGTAACATAATTAGAAATAAAACTCTTTGGTTGAATGTTTAGTTTATGGATATATAAAATCAAATGTGTTGCTGTGTTGTGCTAAGTCACTTCAGTTGTGTGTGACTCTTTGCAACCCTATGGACCATAGCCTGCCAGGTTCCTCTGTCCATGGGATTCTCCAGGCAAGAATACTGAAGTGGGATATAAAATCAAATACTGAATCCCAAACACACCTTTTTATACAGTCATTAGGTAGGAACAGGGCAGAAACCAGCCATCCTATTAACTGAAAAGGAAACTTGGGGCCCAGAAAGCTTTTAGTGTATGCCGTGTTGGACACCTCTTTTGCCTGTGATATGACTACTTCAGCATTCCTTGAAACTTAAAAGTATAAATATCAATAACAGAATTCCAGCGCTGGGAGATCTTTTACTCTGATTTTCTGGGTTTACCAAAGAAACTGAAGCCCTTAAAAGATTGAGGGCTTTATTATCATCATTCAGAGAGGCAGGTTCTTAAACATCCTGATCTCCAGAACTTTTAGGAACAACGTACACAGGAAAAACGTGACTGTTCATTGGGATCTAATATTTGCACCTTGTCTTTTAATGAAAACATTAAAATAAAATTCCCAGGGATGGCACTCTCCTCTCTGGCCTTTCTCCCAGTTTTACCGAGGCCGAGGCTTTCTGGGTCAAGGTTGGAAGCTTCCTCCGGCCCTGGCAGGCATCCAGAATTGTGAATAGAGAGTTTGAGACGCTTAGATGAATTAGAAGAATTAAAGACGAAGTCTGATTGTCATCGGTCAGCTGAGGTCTTTTGCAAAGAGCCCCCCGGGTCTCCCTCTTTGCCTGGGCAGCCGTCCTCCGCCCAAGGCTCTGGGTTTCCCATCCTCTCTCAACCTCCCCGCGGCTGCGGCTGCGGGGGGCACCTCGGCCTGGGGTGATGGTACCCCTGGGCCGGGCAGGGGAGCCTGACCTTGGCCCCCGCCCTTTCGGTGCTCCACAGGAAGCACGTCCCGCACGCAGCGATGGGCCGGGACTGTTGCGACTGTAAACCGATGGCGAGCGGGGGACCCTGGGCGTGTGGGAAGGGAGCGGCGCCACCAGGGCCTCGCTTTCCTCCTCCTCCTCGCTTGCCGCTCGCCTGATCGCCTACCATGACTCAGCGCTTCTCGCAGGCTGCCCGGCTGGGGACGCCGGCTCCTCGCCGGCTCCTCCCGCCGCGTCCACCCCCTCTCGCCACCCACGCCCGCCCCCCGGCCGCCGGCCCTTTCTCCGCGCCGCCGCCGCTGCCGCCGCCGCACTCCGCGCCGGCGTCCTGGCAGCATCAGCCGCCCGGCCCGCTCCCGCTCGCCGCGCACGCTCGCCCCCCGCCATGGAGCCCCGGACCCCTCGCCGCCGCCACACCCCCGAGCGCGGCTACGCCGTCACCCGGCACCCCCACCTCAACAAGGTGAGCCCGCCCGCCCCTCCGCGGTCCCCGACTCCGCCCGGCTCCCGGGCAGCAGCACCCCGACCCTCCCCCGGCGGCTCCGCGGACGCCGCCTCGCCCCTCCGCCCGCGGCCCCCGGGACGCCCCCCGGGGCAGGCAGGCCGGCGGGCGGCGGGGGGCCGCCGGGGTGACCCCCACCGCACCCCACCCCACCCCGAGCCTCGGCGCTGGCCTGACGGAGGGGCCTTCGGGGCGGGGGTGCGGGTACCCCGGAACGTGATGGGAGGCCGGGGGTTTGGCCCGGCGCCTCGGCATCTCGTTTGGGAACGCAGGAGATGTGCAACTTGTTTTTAAATACTTCTCGGCTTCTCCAAAAGCCAGAGCCAGGGCAGAGGAAGGAGTGGCAGCGAAGGGCGTGAACGGTTGTTGTCTGTGAGGGTAGCAGGTGGGCTGCGCGCTGGGGCCTTGGTGTGCCAACCCGCGTAACAAGGCCGGCTCTGGGGTGCCATCCCCGGAGGCTGCTGTGGGAGCGAGGTGGCCCTGCTGGTCCAGCCTGGATGCAAACGTGCTCTGAGACTGGCGGGTCACGTGAGCAACCTGAAAGTCGAGGCCTCTTGGTTTCTGGAGCGTGCCTGTTGGGTGGCTTCATCTCGGGCGCTGCGTGGCCTGGTGCACCATCCTGCCCCAGTCTTGGGGTTGTGGGGAGAGCCAGAGTTTTTTGAATGGGGCCTTCTGGAAATGAATTTTCTAAGAGCTCGCCTCCTTTTCATTAAAAGGGCGGTTCAGTGCAAGAGATCTCTTTTCAGATCCGTTTCCTTTTTCTTCACAGGTAATTAAACGCCCAAGATCTCTCACAAATGAAAAAACACCTTGGGGTGTATAAATTTGCTTATTGGCTATTTAGCAATCACCCTCTTTTTATAGTCAGGTTTGTCTGCAGGTGGTTCCTTTTATGTAAAAGTGTGCTTTTTGACATTTCCTTTGAATTTGGTATATGGAAAGTGCCATCAGTCAGCACGGAAGCCTGTTGGTTCATTTTGGGATTCTCTTTAGGAGACACTTTTTTCCATCAAAAACTGAACTCAGCGACCCTCTCCCCAACTATGTTGCCTCTTAATTTGTACATTGTTATTAATGGCATGAAGATATGTGGTTTCCTTGATTTAACAAGTTCTAGCTCCTGTGAGTTCTTTTTGATGTTTATGATGACAGGCAGTTTTACGTACCTATAATTATTTAGCATTTCTGGTCATAAAGCATTATGAAATTTTAAATATTTCCCACTTATTTTTTCCTCAGTGATTTTAATTGCTAGCTTGATTTTTTTCTTCCTTTTTATTCTAAGTTTGGGGCCTATTTTAGGTAGAAAAAAAGGGAAAATTTGATGTGACAAAACAGTTTATTGCTTGTGTACCTGCCTGCTATAATGCACGACCAAGTACTAGGTAGCCTCTTAACAAGAATCACATGAGTGGTATAACCTGTTTGTTGTTTGAATTTCATCAAGTCGCTGAGGAGGGTGCCTGTTTCAAGTGGGTTGATGGAATAGGCAATCCCAGAGCAAGAGTCATTATGCCATTACTGTTTACATCAAAAATTTATGATCTTGACATATTTTCAGTGCTCTTCATGAGTCAGGATTCATTTCTACTTAAGAATAATAGTATCACAGAGATCTTCCACCAAAGGCATTAAGGTGTGGGTGGCATTAATGTGTTAGGAACACCTCTTTTGAATTTGAGTTTTGAATTGAGTTTTATTGCATAGTATCAATTTGGACTTAAAATTCAGGTGGCTGACTTTGGCGTGATTAATGCAATAAGTTTTACTCTTGAACAGTCCTAAGACTGTGTGGTCCTCGTGGAAATAACAGAGTATCTTCATATGAACCATTGAAACTGTAGCTGTGGAATCTTCTTGAAGGACCCTACTCTGAAGACCTCTGGGCCTTTAAGTTTTCCCCTAACCCAGGAATTTTTGTTGGTTCTTGTGGTAACTTTGGCTACAGAGGAACACTAGAAGATGTTCCTCCTCTCACAGCCTACCTAGCCTGTCAGCTGGCTGCACTAAGCCTTCAGCCTCTCACACAAACCTTCATGGCCTTACCTTTGGGTAACTGAGACAGTTTTTCTGGTTTTATTTTCAGTATTATAGTCTGTCTTACATGTAGATGTGAAGGAAATGTCTTCATCACTTAGCATGTTCTTCATGTTCTGCTTGTTATCCAAGCATCTGCCGTATGATATTATTTCCTGTGTGTGTGTGTGTTCTCAGTTGTGTCCGACTCTGGGTGCCTTGGGCTGTAGACCACCAGGCTCCTCTGTCCATGGAATTTTCCAGGCAAGATTACTGGAGTGGGTTGCCATTTCCTCCCCTAGGGGATCTTCCCGACCCAGGGATCGAACCCACATCTCTAATGTCCCCTGTATTGGCAGGCAGAATTTTTACTGCTGTGCCACCTGGGATGCCCCCTCTAATCTATTTCTTATTATGTTGAGCATAAAATCAATCTGTCAGTTAGGTTTACTATCTTCTCCAAACTTATCTCATTAGTTCCTCAGTTTAGCTTTCCACTTAAAATATATTTACTGAATCTCTTAATACCTTTTGTCTGTGTGTAATTCCTACAATAAAAATTAAAATGTTCAGTTGATTTAGTTATGATCTCTTCAGGGAAGAATCTCCAAATTGTCTTCGTCTTATTATCATATTTAATACCTTTGTTTTTTATATAGTCTATTGTAGCATGTCATTTAGTATTTACTACAGTGTATTTTTTATTTGAGTTGGATTGTCATAGGGCAGGGATTGTAATCCTTAGCACAGAATTTTGCTCAATGTACATTAAATATTTAATGAGTAAATGAACCATGTTTAAGAACTTTTTTTATCTTTCAAGCAGAGCTCAACTTTTCAAGCAGATAGGTCTTAAAGTGGTAGTTTGAGCGTTATTCTAAGACATTTACCCTTTTTAGTGTAATTTCTTGAAATTAAACTCGCATTGAAAGCTGAAGCTCAGTTGACTTCATATACTATTATATTGTATTGTGTAATGGCATATAGTCAGAAATGATGGAATTTGGTTTAAGCCTGGGCATGCCATGAAATTTTATTTATTTGCTGGATGACCTTTGAGTGCTGCTTAATCTTGGTACAAATTGAGTTTAACAGTAGATGTGATCAGAATTAAAAAATAAAGAATTTAAGGAAATTCCCTGGCAGTCCAGTGGTTAGGATTCTCCCTTTTCATTGCTGAGAACTCAGGTTCAATTGCTAGTCAGGGAACTAAGAACACATAAGCTGTGTAACACAGCCAGGAAAGAAAGAAGTTAAAATACCTTAGAGAAGTAGAATCTTTCTTCACTGGTAATAATTCCTGTCTGGTTCTCACTGTTTGTATATTCATGTATGTATCACTGCACGTAGGATTGCCTTGTAGGACGTGGAGAAGCAGTTCGGCCTCACACATAGGAGATTCAGTATCTTAATATTCATAGCCCAAATTGCTTTCGAGGTGCTTATCTTTGTCTGACTTATATGTCCTCTGATTTAACATTTAATGTTTATAATTTTCAAAGATATCCTTTGATTTAGATCAGTTGTATTTCAGATTTTTTCTCAGGAATTTTCAATAATATTAAAATAATGTTTCATAAATCACTCTTCACAGTTAAAATTCTACATACAAAACTAATCACACTTATTTTTTTTTATTTCCCAACTTATTATTTAGCTGTATTTCTTCGTGCAGTGGTAGAAAACACTAGTTGATAGGTCTGTTACAATTAAGTTGTGTTTACATGGCTTCTATATCTTTAAGATGAAATGATAAATGTGACCTATAAGTAAATCTCTCAGAGATACTGCTCTTCAACATTTTTGGCAATTAGATCCAGTCTAAGCAAAATCACTGCAGATGGTGATTACAGCCATGAAATTAAAAGACGCTTATTCCTTGGAAGGAAAGTTATGACCAACCTAGATAGTATATTCAAAAGCAGAGACATTACTTTGCCAACAGGCTCATCTAGTCAAGGCTATGGTTTTTCCAGTGGTCATGTATGAATGTGACAGTTGGACTGTGAAGAAAGCTGAGCACTGAAGAATTGATGCTTTTGAACTGTGGTGTTGGAGAAGACTCTTGAGAGTCCCTTGGACTGCAAGGAGATCCAACCAATCCATTCTAAGGGAGATCAGCCTTGGGTGTTCTTTGGAAGGAATGATGCTAAAGCTGAAACTCTGGTACTTTGGCCACCTCATGCGAAGAGTTAACTCATTGGAAAAGACTCTGATGCTGGGAGGGATTGGGGGCAGAAGGAGAAGGGGACAACAGAGGAAGAGATAGCTGGGTGGCATCACTGACTCAATGAATGTGAGTTTGAGTGAACTCCCGGAGTTGGTGATGGACAGGGAGTCCTGGTGTGCTGCGATTCACGGGGTCGCAAAGAGTTGGACGTGAGTGAACTGAACTGAAGGTTTATGTCAGTTTTGGTGAGCCTGTTAACATTTACATGTGAGAAATGAACTTCTGGACGTGTGCTTTTGCAGATGTTTGTCTTGATATGCCAAGACCTAGTTGAATGTGTTGTAGGGAAAAAAGAGAGAAACAAGGCTGATGACTATGAAGGAAAGGTACCTTAAACTCCTCTTTTTCTTCAATGTAAACTGTATTGGAATTAATCATTCAGAAAATTTTCACCTAGTATAGGCTTCCCAGGAGGCTCAGTAGTGAACAAGCCATCTACTAATGGCCAGAGATACAGGAGACATGAGTTTGATACCTGTGTCAGGCCGATCCTCTGGTGGAAGAAATGGCACCCCACTCAAGTATTCTTACCTGGAAAATCCCATGGACAGAGAACCCTGGCAGGCTGCAGTCCATAGGGTCCCAAAGAGTCAGATATGATAGCAACTGAGCACACAGTTCTCTGGAGTTGCCTCAACATTGTGAGAAACTGATATATTATTTAATGTGAAATCTTAGTGATATGAAGGCAATCATAAGATGTACAGCCATATGCCTCTGTATTTGTCTGTTGCCTTGGTAACACAGGATAGCACAAAGCAAAAAAAATGTTGTGTTCTAATGAATAGAAGGATGAATTCGATTTGAGAACTGGTGATGTGGAGTATGGGCTTCGCTGGTGGTTGAGACAGTAAAGAATCTGCCTGCAGTGCAGGGGATCTGGATTCAATCTCTAGGTAAGGAAGATCCTCTAGAGAAGCTAGTGGTAACCCACTCCAGAATTTTTGCCTGGGGAATCCCGTGGACAGAGGAGCCTGTCAGACTACAGTCCATGGGGTTGCAAAGGAGCTGGATATGACTGATTGATGTGGAGTACAGAAAATGTTGAAGAGAGCAATAGCTTTGAGATTTTTCATTTCCTGTTGTGATGTCCTTCAAACTTTTGGCAAGTGTGGATATGTGAAATAATAGAATGAAGCCTCCAAAACTTTGTGTCTAGAAAAAGTGAATCCACCAATTCTTTTCATTTAAATGAGATTTTCTTAACTGGCTTCATTTATTTTCTTTATAATATAGAGTGATGATATCATTCATTTCTTTTACATTTTAACATATTTATTCAGAATCCACTATATGCTAGGTAATATTCTGGGTACAGGGGATATTCCTGTCTCTTATACACATCTGAAGACATTTCCTAATCTGGATTCAATCTCTAGGTAAGGAAGATCCTCTAGAGAAGCTAGTGGTAACCCACTCCAGAATTTTTGCCTGGGGAATCCCGTGGACAGAGGAGCCTGTCAGACTACAGTCCATGGGGTTGCAAAGGAGCTGGATATGACTGATTGATGTGGAGTACAGAAAATGTTGAAGAGAGCAATAGCTTTGAGATTTTTCATTTCCTGTTGTGATGTCCTTCAAACTTTTGGCAAGTGTGGATATGTGAAATAATAGAATGAAGCCTCCAAAACTTTGTGTCTAGAAAAAGTGAATCCACCAATTCTTTTCATTTAAATGAGATTTTCTTAACTGGCTTCATTTATTTTCTTTATAATATAGAGTGATGATATCATTCATTTCTTTTACATTTTAACATATTTATTCAGAATCCACTATATGCTAGGTAATATTCTGGGTACAGGGGATATTCAGTGAATAAGATTCTTTCTTTAAATGTACTTAAATTTCCATTGTAATATGATTTCTGTTTTACCTCTTTGCTCAGATATTAAAAGAGTATATGTTAATTTTCCTTGAATTATATATTATAAAACAGGTTTTTATTACAACTGATTATTGATACATTCTTATATGTAGAGCTAGAACTCATAGCTAGAAAGAGTATGAAGTACTTATTTTTTTACTGTACTTTTTACTCCCTTCTCTCTTGAATTTTTGATTTAGCAAATTGAGCATGATTGTGTGACTTATTAAATTAATGAATTTTATAGTTTAAAAAACCCTATATTTAGCTCTGGGTGAAACAGATTTACGTTTTAGTCTCAGATTCATGTAATGCACTCGACTGACATCATATGACCTTTGCAATCTTTCATAGATTTTCACAGAGTGCCAGGTGGAGGTTAAAGAATGTCTCTGTGGAGAAAAAGAACAAGGAAAGCTTTTTCCTTCTCAGGACTCTGCTCCAGGTGTGTAAGGGCTTGGAAGTATGAGAGAAAGGTAAAGATATGCGCTGGGGAGTTAAGCTTTTGGGGTGAGTGCAGTGAAATGCGAAGGTAAAAGATTTAAAGAGTCCAGTGAAACCAGCCTTTAATATATTTGACTTTGGAAGTAATCAAGACTCGGACAGACAAGTATTTGGACTGTTTTCCAATAGTTTTCAAAACTGACATGATCAAATAGTGTTACAGACTCCAGGTGGCCTGATTTGGTCTATTTATTACATCATTATCTATTTTATGTTACTAAGTCAATTCAACAAACACGTTGACAGTGTATGGACCCAGAATTGATCAGCAGACATGTTGCAATTCAGCAGGACTAATTTGGGACTGTTGGTACCCTAAATTGTTAAGAAATTGTTTTAGACATGGGGCCTAAATATACAGTGTGGGTTTTATATACTTAAAGTGCTATTTAAAATATTTTATATATTATTTTTACCCATCTAACTTAGTGTATGTAGTATGGTACATTTTAAAGGATTATTGTTGCCGTAAATGAATTTAGAGAATTTAAAACAATTTAAAGAATTTAGAGAATTTAAAGCAAAGGCCCTGAAGATATATCTAAGTTAGCTCTCAACTAAACTGATTTCAGATGCTTGAGGCCTTTGAAATTAAAGACAGGGGAGACACTGTGCCTTTAAGCTTCTGTAGTTTAGCCAGGTAGTTTGGGAAGTCAAAATAGTAATTGATAATGTTCTCTAAAAACAAGGAAATGTAATTATCAGAGATTCAATGTAAATAAACAAACTCTAGACCTAACAACTATTATATTTTTACTATTCAGGTAATGCTTAAGTACATTAGCAAAAATACTTACATGTTCATAGGAACATGGTTCTGTGAGTTATATCATGATTACATTATGAGTAGCCCAGTAGTAGTTAAATTCTAGACTGTCTCATTAAGACCTGGAAACTGAAAGAGGCCTAAGGCTCCATTATAATATTAGAGTTGGGCCCCTAAAGCTTGTAATATATTAAAATACATTTAAAACATCTATTCAGAGCCCTCTAAAATACTTTCAAACTTCTTTGATTATAACTCACTATATATGTACATGCATAATATGTGTATAAGTATATTGTTATGGGCTGAATTGTGTCCTTCCTAAAATTACATGTTAAAGCTTTAACTACTCGTTTTTCTGAATTTAAGCATATTTGGAGATAAAGTCTTTAAAGAGGTAATTATGGTAAAATCAGGTCTTTAGGATGGACCCTAATCCAATACAACTGCTGTCCTTAAAAGAGGAGAGTGGGACTCAGTGGGAGAAGATAGGCATCTGCAAGTCAGGGAGAGAAGCCTTGGAATGTAATCAGCTCTGCCAACTGAAATCTTGGTCTTGGACTTTGAGCCTCTAGAATTGTGAGAAAATGAATTTCTTTTGTTTTAGCCACCCTTTGTGGTCCATCACAGCTGGCGTGCTTCTCAGTGAAACTAGGCCATGCCATGTGGGGCCACCCAAGACGGGCAGGTCATGGTGGAGAGGTCTGATAGAATGTGGTCCACTGGAGGAAGGAATGGCAATCCACTTCAGTATTCTTAACCTTGAGAGCCTCATGAACAGTATAAAAAGGAAAAATGATAGGATACTGAAAGAGGAACTCCCCAGATCAGTAGGTGCCCAATATGCTACTGGAGATCTGTGGAGAAATAACTCCAGAAAGAATGAAGGGATGGAGCCAAAGCAAGAACCATACCCAGCTCTGGATGTGACTGGTGATAGAAGCAAGGTCCGATGCTGTAAAGACCAATATTGCATAGAAACCTGGAAAGTTAGGTACATGAATCAAGGCAAATTGGAAGTGGTCAAACAGATGGCAAGAGTGAACGTCGACATTCTAGGAATCAGTGAACTAAAATGGACTGGAATGGGTGAATTTAACTCAGATGACCATTATATCTACTACTGCGGGCAGGAATCCCTCAGAAGAAATGGAGTAGCCATCATGGTCAACAAGAGAGTCCGAAATGCAGTACTTGGATGCCATCTCAAAAATGACAAAATGATCTCTGTTCGTTTCCAAGGGAGATCATTCAGTATCATGGTAATCCAAGCCTGTGCCCCAACCAGTAACACTGAAGAAGCTGAAGTTGAAGAGTTCTATGAAGACCTACAAGACCTTTTAGAACTAACACCCAAAAAAGATGTCCTTTTCATTACAGGGGACTAGAATGCAAAAGTATGAAGTCAGGAAACACCTAGAGTAACAGGCAAATTTGGGCTTGGAATACGGATGAAGCAGGGCAAAGGCTCATAGGTTTTGCCAAGAGAACGCACTGGTTATAGCAAACACCCTCTTCCAACACAAGAGAAGACTCTACACATGGACATCACCAGATGGTCAATACCAAAATCAGATTGATTATATTCTTCACAGCCAAAGATGGAGAAGCTTTATACAGTCAGCAAAAACAAGACCGGGAGCTGACTGTGGCTCAGATCATGAATTCCTCATTGCCAAACTCAGACTGAAATTGAAGAAAGTGGGGAAAACCGCCAGACCATTCAGGTATGACCTAAATCAAATCCCTTATGATTATACAGTGGAAGTGAGAAATATATTTAAGGGACAAGATCTGATAGAGTACCTGATGAATTATGGATGGAGGTTCGTGACATTGTACAGGGGACAGGGATCAAAACCATCCCCATGGAAAAGAAATGCAAAAATGCAAAACAGCTGTCTGAGGTGGGCTTATGAATAGCTGTGAAAAGAAGAGAAGTGAAAAGCAAAGGAGAAAAGGAAAGATAAGCATCTGAATGCAGAGTTCCAAAGAATAGCAAGGAGAGATAAGAAAGCCTTCCTCAGTGATCAATGTAAAGAAATAGAGGAAAACAACAGAATGGGAAAGACTAGAGATCTCTTCAAAAAAATTAGAGATACCAAGGGAACATTTCATGTAAAGATGGGCTCAGTAAAGGAGAAATGGTATGGACCTAACAGAAACAGAAGATTTTAAGAAGAGGTGGCAAGAATACACAGAAGAACTGTACAAAAAAGACCTTCATGACCCAGGTAATTACGATGGTGTGATCACTCACCTAGAGCCAGACATCCTGGAATGTGAAGTCAAGAGGGCCTTAGAAAGCATCATTATGAACAAAGCTAGTGCTGGTGATGGAATTCCAGTGGAGCTATTTCAAATCCTGAAAGGTGATGCTGTGAAAGTGCTGCACTCAATATGCCAGCAAATTTGGAAAACTCAGCAGTGGCCACAGGACTGGAAAAGGTCAGAAGGCAATGCTAAAGAAAGCTCAAACTGCTGTACAATTGCAGTCATCTCACATGCTAGTAAAGTAATGCTCAAAATTCTCCAAGCCAGGGTTCAGCAATACGTGAACCGTGAACTTCCTGATGTTCAAGCTGGTGTTAGAAAAGGCAGAGGAACCAGAGATCAAATTACCAACATCTGCTGGATCATGGAAAAAGCAAGAGAGTTCCAGAAAAACATCTATTTCTGCTTTATTGACTACGCCAAAGCCTTTGACTGTGTGGATCACAATAAATTGTGGAAAATTCTGAAAGAGACGGAAATACCAGACCACTTAACCTGCCTCTTGAGAAATCTGTATGCAGTTCAGGAAGCAACAGTTAGAACAGGACATGGAACTGGTTCCAAATAAGAAAGGAGTACATCAAGGCTGTATATTGTCACCCTGCTTATTTAACTTGTATGCAGAGTACACCATGAGCAACGCTGGGCTGGAAGAAGCACAGACTGAAATCAAGATTGCTGGGAGAAATATCAATACCCTCAGATATGCAGATGACACCATCTTTATGACAGAAAGTGAAGAGGAACTAAAAAGCCTATTTTTGAAAGTGAAAGAGGAGAGTGAAAAACTTGGCTTAAAGGTCAACTCTAAGAAAACTAAGATCATGGCATCTGGTGCCATCACTTCATGGCGAATAGATGGAAACAGTGGAAACAGTGTCAAACTTTTGGGCTCTAAAATCACTGCAGATGGTGATTGCAGCCATGAAATTAAAAGATGCTTACTCCTTGGAAGGAAAGTTATGACCAACCTAGATAGCTATTTTAAAAAGCAGAGACATTACTTTGCCAACAAAGGCCTGTCTCATCAAGGCTATGGTTTTTCCTGTGGTGATGTATGGATGTGAGAGTTGGACTGTGAGGAAAGCTGAATGCCAAGAATTGATGCTTTTGAACTGTGGTGTTGGAGAAGACTCTTGAGAGTCCCTTGGACTGCAAGGACATCCAACCAGTCCATCCTAAAGGAGATCAGTCCTTGGTGTTCATTGGAAGGACTCATGCTAAAGCTGAAACTCTAAAGTTTGGCCATCTCATGCGTAGAGTTGACTCATTGGAAAAGACCCTGACCTGGGTGGGATTGGGGGCAGGAGGAGAAGGGGACAACCAAGGATGAGATGGCTGGATGGCGTCACCGACTCGATGCACATGCGTCTGGGTGAACTCTGGGAACTGGTGATGGGCAGAGAGGCATGGCGTGCTGCAATTCATGGGGTCGCAAAGAGTCAGACATGACTGAGCAACTGAACAACAGTAATTGCCACGATGTTATACTAGTTTCAGATATACAGTGTAGTGATTCAATATTGTATATGTTGTGAAATGATCACTACAGTAAGTCTAGTTAACATCCATCACTGTACAAGGTTGCAAAAATTTTTTTTCTTGTGATAAGATGTTTTTAAGTGTACTCTCTAAGCCACCTAACTTGCAATAGGATTTTATTAACTGTAGTTACCTTGCTATACATTTCATCCCCTGGATTCATTTTATAACTGGAAGGATGTACCTTTTCATCACCATCACCCATTTTGCCCATTTCTTACTCCCCACTGTGGCAACCACCAATCTATTTTCTATAACTATGAGGTCATTTTTTAAAAAATTCCACATATACGTGAGATCAAACAGTATTTGGCTTTCTCTGTCTGACTTCACTTTAGCATAATGCTCTCAGGGTCCATCCAGCTTATTGCAAATGGCAAGATATCTTTTTTTTATGGCTGAATAATATCCCATTGTATATATTTACACCTTACCTTCTTTATCCATTCATCCATTGATGGACACTTAATTCATCCATCAATGGATGGATGGACACTTAGTTTGTGTCCCTATCTTGACTATTGTAAATAATGCCTCAGTGAACATGGGGTGCACATATCCTTTTGAGTTAGTGTTTTGTGTTCTGCAGATAAACACCAAGACGTGGAATTTCTGCATATGGTAGCTGTATTTTTAATTTGGGGAAGAACTTCCATACTGTTTTCCACAGTGGCTGCCCCAGTTTCACTTGTACCAACCATGCATGAGGGTTCTCTGTTTCCTAAATCCTTGTCAACACATGTTATTTCTTCTCTTTTTGCTAATAGCGATTTTAACAGATGTGAGATGATATCTCATTGTGGTTTGGATTTGCATTTCCCTGGTGATTGGTGATATTGAAGACTTTTTAATGTACCTGTTGGCTGTCTATATGTCTTCTGTAGAAAAATGTCTATTCAGATCTTTGGCTGTTTTTTAGCTATTGTCTGGGAAGTATTTTTGATGAATAATTTAATGTTTATAATTTTTTATTTTAACTGTCATACTAATTTTAAAGAATTTAAGAGGGAAAGGAGAATCTGTTGTAGTTACCCAAATATTTACCATTTCTCTTACTCTTCTTTCATTCTGATGTTTCAGATTTTTCTTAGGTATCATTTCCCTTACAGCTAAAGAATTGCCTTTAGCATTTCTTTAAGAGCATTTTGCTGGAGACCAGTTGTCTGTTTTTTCCTTCATCTGAGATACCTTTATTTCATTTTCATTTCTGAAAGATATTTTCACCAGTTATAGAATTCTGGGCTGACAGTTGTTTTCTTTAAACCCTTTAAAAATGCCGTTTCTCTTCCGTCTGATGAGAAATCTGCCGTCATTTGAAATATTCTGTATATGTAATGTGTTGTTTTTCTCATAGTCCTTTAAAGATGTTTTCTTTGTTTTTAGTTTTCAGCATCTTAAAATTTTTTTTTGGATTTGGCTTTCTGTATCTTCTTGGCATTTGCTGAGCTTATTGAATTTATCAGTTTATTTCTTGTACCAAAATTGGTAATTTTGTAGCTATTATTTCTCCAGATTTTTTTTTTCATTTTCCTCTTTTGAATTCTATTGAAAGAAATGTTAGGCCTTTTGGTATTGTTCCACAGGTCCCTGAGGGTGTTAACTATGGTTTAGTCTTTTTTTTTTCTTTTCAGATGGCTAATTTCTAAAATTATCTATCTTTTAATTGACTGTTTGCTCTTACATCTCTGTTCTACAGCCCATCTGTAAAATATTTTATTTCAGTTATTGTGTTTTTCAGTTCTAAAATTTTCATTTGGTTCTTTACAGCTTTTATTTCTTGGCCAAGACTCTCTATCTTTACTTTTCTTTCAAAGTTTTGCCCTTATAGATTGCAGCATAGTACAATAACTGATTCTGAGTCTTCATCTAATAATTCCATTATATGTATCATTGTAGGATTGGTGTTTGTGGATTATCATTTCCTTTGGGAGTTAATATTTTTTGTTTCTCTATACGCTAAGTAATTTTTCCATCTATTTTGGATATTTGAGTATTAGAAGATTCTAGCTTTTGGTCAAATCCTCAGATGAATAATGTCCTTTTTAGTTTTTTAGAGTCACTCAACTTGGTTGAAAGTGAAAGGGTTAGTCGCTTGGTTGTGTCTGACTCTTCAGGACCACATGGACTGTAGCCTGCCAGGCTCCTCTGTCCATGGAATTCTCCAGGCAAGAATATTGGAGTGGGTTGCCCTGTCCTCGTCCAGGGAATCTTCCTGACCCAGGGATCAAACTCATGTCTCGTACATCTCCTGCATTGGCAGGCAGGTTCTTTACCACTAGTGCCACCAGTTTGAAAATTGGACCCACATTCTGTGGATTGTGGTTCCAGGATCAATTATATTTTCAAAGCCTACTTCGTAGTGTCGTTTGGATCTGTTCATCATGTGTACCACCCAGTGGCCTGTGTGGGATCTAGACAGTGGTTTACTCTGTGGTTTTCAAATCCTTTGTTATGCTGTTTAAAATCAGGTCTATACATGAATAGCCCAGAGGTGAGTCTCAGAGTTCATAAGCAACTTTATGAGATTGCTTTTTTGAGTTCTCTTTCCGCTGTGATCTTTCTGATATTTCTTCTCTTCTTGGGGTCCGCACTTTCCAGGCCACTTAACAGAAAACTGGGCCTTTAGTTTCCCTGCTGCTGTGTACTTCCTCCAAATGCATTTGCATAGGGGACCAAGAGAGAAAAAATGCAAACCAGATATTTGACCCATGATCTTGGGACCATCACTCCTTTGGTGGAAAAGAAGGATTTTTCATCCCTCAAAGATTTAGTTATCTGCAGTAATCATCCTTCTGACATCCACGACAGAATTGTTTGGGGGTTGGGACTGGAGAGAACGGAAAATAATAGTGAATTTACCTGCTCTGTGATCTTTAAAAGAGTGCGATTTCTGATTTTTTGACTAGAAAGATATCTGCTCTGAGTACTCTTTTTGTCTGCACTCAGTTGTACGTCCACCTTTTGTGCTGCTTTTTGAGAGAAGGCCAGTTGATTAGAGAGGGGGATTAAAAAAAAAAAAAAAAGCCAGATCATACTGAAGGGCAGAACTCTAGGGAACCTCAGTGATGGTTTGGTGATACCTTGGATTCTGGTCTTTTCCCCAGGTCTTCTGCTACCATTTATTATTCAGAATCTTCAGATGGTTGCTCAGTGCATTCTGTGCAAGGTCTATAGTTGGATTCAGTGGGGGAGACAAGGAAAAGTATGCTTACACCATCTCTCACAGGACCAGAACCATCAGATTGTTTTTTTTAAAGATGTGAATGTGTGAAACTAAGTCTAACTTGATGTTTAAGTTTCAGGGGGAAAAAATTAAGAGATGAGCTCTCAAACGTATATTCACATTTTTGCCCATTTTCCTGAAAACGTATTTGTTACAAGCAGATAAATGTTAGTAGTAAAGGTTATTCTGTGGAAAATCATCCATTTCTATGTAGAGTCCTAGGGAAATTTTTCTGTATTCTAAGGATTTCAAAAGATGGTTGGTCTTTTTAACATCTGTATAGTACTGCACTTGTGTTATTCATGTTGCGATGGCAAAAATACTGCAGAAATTACAAGATTCAAAGTTCCTTGGTGGAAGTGTGTTTCGGTGATTTTATTAATAGCTTCAGCTTTCACCATAGTTGCTCAAAGGACCTAGAATATAGGTAAGTATTCTATAAAAAATAGTTTATTAAAGAGATAAAGATAATTCTTGAAGTCATTCGGATAGCTCTGTTCTACTTTTCATATGTGGCCTTAAGCGCTCCACAGATCACACACCTCTTTGGAGGATGTTCATACTGTTAGGTATGTGGCAGAGAATCTCTTTCCTTTAATGGGTATAAGGATGACCCATGTATCATTTAGAATTAGACTTTTTTTGCTACATATAACAGGCTTCCCTGGTATCTCAGATGTAACCTATCTGCCCGCAATGCAGGATACCTGGGTTCCATCCCTGGGTTGGGAAGATTCCCTGGAGAAGGGAATGGTAACCTACTCCAGTATTCTTGTCTGGAGAATCCCATGGACAGAGGAGCCTGGTGGGCTACAGTTACTGGGTCACAAAAGAGTCCAACATAACTTAGTGACTAACACCACACGCACATGTAACAAACAAAACCCAACAAAACAGCAGTGAATCAGTTAAGATCTAGCTTATTTCTCTTTCATACCTGAAGGAAATTAGAGTTGGTCTGGGAATCTTTGGTGGGTCCACAGAGTCATCATGAATGTTGCAGCTCTGCTGACTTCAGGAGCACTTCGTGGTCCTAATGACTGTTGTTTATAGACAGCATATACTCTTTCCCAGCTGGCTGCAGGACAGGAACAAAGAATGTTCACTTTCTGGTGGAGTCAGCTCCCTCAGAGGAGCCCTCCCACAACCCACACAGCACTTCTGCTTCCATATCATTGTTCAGGACTTTATCACATGACCACATCGCTCTCCAGGGTGGTCTCTTTCTGATGCATGACCACCCTACATAATATTAGGATTTTCTTGTGGGGGAGGAAGGGAAGAACAGATGTTACAGTAGGCAGCTAGCTGTCTGTACCGTCTAGCCAGAGCTGCCAGAAACAAAAGGATAGAGACTGAACCAATGTAAATAAGAGATATGATCATCATATTCTTAGAAAATGAGATAAATGGTTCTTGATATGCTTTAAGATCCTTGCAGATTCACTGTAGATAAAAATACAAAAATGTGACAAGATTGTTTCCTTCCCGGTTCTGTGCCCCAAGTGAGTTGGTTTCCCTTTCTGGAGGCAACTGCTGTGTCCATTGACCAGGGTTTCCATTATATTTTAGAAATATTGTACACAGTGTGACTGTACATGTTGTATGAAATTAATTTTATATATTAAAATACATTGATGTGGGGCATGAATCCCTTGGTGTAATGAAGACGAGATGATGTTATAAAGAGAAAGGGTGTAGTTGGGAATATGTGTGTGAATCGGATGGAGACACGAAAACCAGACTGAGACTCATGGTCCCAGGCTGATGACCCCTCTGTAGCTGTCTGGTGCCCTGAAACTGGTTCTGAAGCTTTGTTTTCTCTTTCTTCGCTGAGCTAGCTTGAATACAGTGGCACCCCCACTCCAGTACTCTTGCCTGGAAAATCCCATGGACAGAGGAGCCTGGTGGGCTGCAGTCCATGGGGTCGCTAAGAGTCGGACACTACTGAGCGACTTCACTTTCACTTTTCACTTTCATGCATTGGAGAAGGAAATGGCAACCCACTCCAGTGTTCTTGCCTGGAGAATCTCAGGGACGGGGGAGTCTGATGGGCTGCCGTCTGTGGGGTCACGCAGAGTCGGACATGACTGAAGCGACTTAGCAGCAGCATCTTGAATACAGGGATTCCTCACAGTGGGAGTCACAGATACTGTGGGGCGAGTGCCCCTGACTGCCTTAAGCATTTTCATGAAAGGGCATAACTCATCAGGATGGAAAAAGCAGCCTAGGTTTAAGGTTTAAAACCTTACCTGGTCAGTGAGGACTTGCCTCTGTTACCATTCTCACAGCTGCTGTTTGCTTCCCTCTGCTTTCTCCAAGTAGCCACGCTTTTCTGCCTCGGGGTTTGTGCCTCCGTTTCTGGCAGTGCCACCCCTGTAGGTTGGCCTGGTCACCTCCTCCTCTTCTACCTGCCCTTTAGGTTTCATTTGAACCTCACTGCTCAGTGCGCTCTTCCTTTTTAACCCTCTCAGTGAAGTTGGATCTTAAGTTTTCCCTTTTCTTTCTAAACTTCATGAAGCTTTGAACTGTATTACATATGTTAATATATTAATATGAAAGTCACTTTCCCATTGGTTTAGTGCCTGCAATCACTGTAAGCATCCACTCAACATAAATTTGTTGAAAAACATTTGGTGAGTATGATGATTAATTTTCTTTCACCTTGACTGTGCCACTGGATGACTAGGCTTAGTCAAATATTATTATGGGTGTGTCTGGGAGGGTGTCTGTGGAGGAGATTAACGTTTGAACTGGTAGACTGAGTAAACAAGACTTCCCTCCCTAAGTAGGGAACTCCTTAGACTGCCGGTAAGCTGGGCTTCCCTGCTGACTAGATGGCAAAGCGTCTGCTTGCAATGTTGGAGACCCAGGTTCAATCTCTGGGTCAGGAAGAGCTCGATCTCTGGGTCAAAAAGAGCCCCTGGAGAAGGAAATGGCAACCCACTCCAGTACTCTCGCCTGGGAAATCCCATGGACAGAGGAACCTGGTAGGCTACAGTCCATGTGGTTGCAAAGAGTCGGACACGACTGAGTGACTGCTTTACAGGCTGGGACATCAGGGTTTTCCCCCTACTTTTGGACTTGAGCTGAATCCTTGGCTCTTCCTGGGCCTTACACCCAGTGGCCTTTGCCCTAGAACTATACTATCAGCACTCTTGGTTTTTCGAGCCTTTGGACTTGGCCTCAACCTATACTGTTGGCTCTCTGAGCCTCCAGCCTACCAACTTCAGACCAGGGGACTTGTCAGCTTCCATAATTGCATGAGCCGATTCCTTATGGTAAATTGCTTCATATGCATGATGAATACACATATACCCTACTGGCTCAGTTTCTTTAGAGAACCTGGATCAATACAGTGGGCTTTATAATCTTCCATAAAGTAACTCTAAGAGGAGACAAAATATTTCTGAAAATCTCCACTGTGGATCTGAAGTCAGAAAGCCATCTTGTGGTGTTTCTGGGAATATCATAGGAAGTATGTATATCCTTAGGAACTGAGGCATAATTCTTCGCAACAGTTCTTAACATATTTTTTGCCAAAGTACCCTTTGGAATTTTGGTGAAGTCTGTGTGACTCCTTAAATCAAAGGTTTAAATAAATAATTTTTAAAATAATAAATACTGTTACATAAGAAACCGATTATAAAATATAGCTATCAGAACATGGAAAAACAGATGTGGGATATTGTAAGATATATTCCTCTTTATTAAATACTTAACTAGCAAGACAATATATTTAAATATAGACAATTTAAAGTAAAATATAGGGACTTTCCTCGTGGTTCAATGGTTAAGAATCTGCCTTGTAATACGGGGGATGTGGATTTGATTCCTGGTCAGGAAACTAGGATCCCATATGCTGAGGAACAACAAGCTGACCCGCTGCAATTACTGAGCTAGAGAGTCCACGTGCTGCCATATAAGAGCCCGAATGCGGCAACTGATACCTGATGCAGCCAAATACATTTTGTTAAAAAAATTTATTTTTTAAAAAGATCGTTGAAGGCCATCAACATGACTAGACTACATATCTGTTCAGTTCTAAAACAACCATATTTTGGTCCTAAAACTATTGTAATTTCAAAATAATGATAAATGATATTTCAAGATATATGCCACAGATTTAATGTAATATGAAAATATTTGTTATTTGTATTTATGACAGAGTCACAGGAGCTACTAATATTTCCTTTGTTTCCTTCTTTTATAATGGAAGGAAATACTTAGTTTCATAGAACTAGTGAGGAACGATGTCCGTGCTTAAAGACTGCTGACTACACCTCCTCATTTCTTGGGATTCTGTGATTATTAGGTATATGGACTTTAGGCTCACAACCTTTGGTAGGAAAATAAATTGGATCTTGACAAAAAGTGCAGACTGCTGCTACTAAGTCACTTCAGTCGTGTCCGACTCTAGACAGGATGTCTAAACTGATTGTTAAATTCAGGAGCTTTCTGACAGTACCAAGACCATGAAGAATAAAAGTCAATATTTACTTAGCTCTTGTGTCTTCCTTGGAAGGAAAGTTATGACCAACTAGACAGCATATTAAAAAGCAGAGACATTATTTTGCCAACAAAGGTCCGTCTGGTCAAGGCTATGGTTTTCCCAGTGGTCTTGTATGGATGTGAGAGTTGGACTATAAAGAAAGCTGAGTGCTGAAGAATTGATGCTTTTGAACTGTGGTGTTGAAGAAGACTCAGAGTCCCTTGGACTGCAAGGAAATCCAACCAGTCCATCCTAAAGGAGATCAGTCCTGGGTGTTCACTGGAAGGACTGATGTTGAAGCTGAAACTCCAGTACTTTGGCCACCTGATGCAAAGAGCTGACTCATTTGAAAAGACCTTGATGCTGGGAGAGATTGGGGGCAGGAGGAGAAGGGGACGACAGAGGATGAGATGGTTGGATGGCATCATCGATTCGATTGACATGGGCTTGGGTGAACTCTGGGAGTTGGTGATGGACAGGGATGGCTGGTGTGCTGTGATTCATGGGGTCGCAAAGAGTCGCACACAACTGAGCAACTGAACTGAACTGTGTATTCATGATTTTGTTTTAAAAGTTAGTAACACAAGCAGTTTTATAATACTTTGTAATTTACATAAGATGTAAAAATATCTGGTCTCACTTTATCCTCTCAACAACAGAGTGAGACACACATAACATACACAGAGACTGTGTATTCCATATGTTTGATTACTCCTGTTTAGTAGATGCAAAAGTTGAAGAGAGTCTCCATTTAACGGCAAACACTTTAAATACCTACTCAAAACCACAATGTTAAGTAATATCTACTTGTGAATTAGTGTGCTCAGTTGTGTCCAGCTCTTTGCGACCCCATGGACTGTACCCCACTAGGCTCCTCTGTCCATGGGATTTCCCAGGCAAGAATACTGGAGTGGCTTCTTTTCGGAGATCTTCCCCACCCAGGGATCGAACCTGCATCTCCTGCATTGGCAGACAGATTCTTTACCACTGCGCCACCTGGGAAGCCCACTTGTGAATCAGATTTGGGTCTCAATGCAAATAGATTTATGTCTCCATGAATTCATATTAGCTGGTGAATTATGCATGTAAGTTTAAAGTGTACGCATCAATGGAACCTGTAATATACCCAGAACGTACTAGACAGCTGCCTACCACAAAGACTTATCTAGTCCGAAATATCACTAGTGCTGAGGCTGAGAAGCCCTTGTTTAGATGAAAGTACTTAAAGTTTCCACAAACTCTGGCACTTAGGGATGATAGGTGGAGATGTCGTTCTGTCCAACCAAGTTGATCTTGAATGCCTGGTCAAAGTCAATTTAAAAAGCTGTCACAAGTGGATTAATTTAATTGAATAATCTAATGTATGTGTGGAGAGTTCAGTTGTTACTTGAGAGTTTCAAACCATCGGCTCTCTGTATTACTGTTTGTATTAAATTTTTGTTTAGTTTGAATGGGGTGCACTAGTTGTTCAAAATAGAACTACATAGAACTGAACTATGTGAAACTGACAAGTTCAGGTCCATATATTTATTATCCATTTGTTTATCTAAAGTTGATTGAGGCACTACTCCATCCTGACTTTGAGTTAGGTGCTGTCATACAAATATGAGTAGCATAATGCCTGTCTTTCAGAAGCACCTAGATCTCTGGGTAAAATGGCTGTTAAACAGAAATAGTGAAGAACAGGAAGTTCATGATGATGTGAGAGAACACTGGAGGACATCTCTCTAACCCAGAGAGAAGGAGGAAAGCTTTCTTGAAGGGGATTCACCATTTAGCTATAGGCAAGGGACATTTACGTATGCATGTGTAATTTAACTGGTAGCTAAATGTGTTGAATTGCTGTCTAATTTTCATACTCTGTAGATTCCTTCTTTAAAAATTGGGGTAAAGTTGCTTTACAATGTTGAGTTCATTTCTGCTGTACAGCTAAGTGAATCAGCTATATGTGTACATATATTCCCTCTTTTTTAGATTTCCTTCCCATTTACCTTATAGGTCACCACTCTATAGATTGTTCTGCTTCCTCAAAGAGAGAGGTCAAATTAAGTCATCATAAACAATTATTTTGTAATCCTGATCTTTTGGTTCACTATCTGAGCAATCACTTTACATATTATCATAGGCATACTTAGAGGGTTTTGTCTGAGACACACACACACACACACACACACAAACATATTTGTTGTTGTTCAGTCACTAAGTCATACCTGACTTTTTGTGAACCCATGAGCTGCAGCACGCCAGGCTTCCCTGTCTTTCACTGTCTCCCTGAGTTTGCTGAAGCTCATGTCCATTGAGTCAGTGATGCCATCCAACCATCTCATCCTCTGTCACCCCCTTCTCCTCCTGTCTTCAATCTTTCCCAGCTTCAGGGTCTTTTCCAGGGAATTGGCTCTTGGCATCAGGTGGTCAAAGTATTGGCGCTTCAGCAGCAGTCCTTTCAATGAAGTGCAAATGTCCATGTGATCACTAGAGACTCGTCTGGCGATAGGTATGAGGCATTTGGTTTGGATTATCCATATACATTTTGAACCAGTCTTAGGCTTAGTTTTATCCTTTGTGTATGTTGGTAGTTTCAATAGTTTACTAAGAATTACCAGTCTGCTTACGTAACAGGCATTTTTTGCCACTGGGTAAAATGTGAAATTTACCCTGTAACTTCTTTGAGAACAACAGCACTCCCTCCTGCTGAAAGGATCTTGAAACTTTATTAATGTTAGTGTTGACATTGATGGTTAACAACTTCTTAGCCTTTATAAGGAATATATAAAGTTCTGACTTTTAAGTAATAAATACTTAAACTAAACCTCTTGTCTATATTTTTAAAATCCATTTGCTGTCATAATAGAGATGTTCTTTCTTTTTTTAAATAAAGCAAACATCACTTAAACTACAGTATGGTTTACTTGCTTATATCCTGTAATGCCTAGATGAAATAAGTTGGGGGAGGGGTTGTATGATTATGATATTTTCTTACAAGTTTTAGAGTATCTAGGGTCAAGTCTATTTTAGGTATATTTTTATAATAATTACTTATATAAGTTTGAAAATGAAAGCATTAGTTTCTCAGTCGTATCTGACTCTTTGTGACCCCCATGAACTATAGCCCATCAGGTTCCACTGTCCACGGGATTCTCCAGGCAAGAATACTGGAGTGGGTTGCCATTCTCTTCTGTGGGGGATCTTCCTGACTCAGGGATTCAACCCTGGTCTCCTGCACTGCAGGCAGATTCTTACCTTCTGAACCACCAGGGAAGCCTGAATTACTTTATACTCAGTTCAGTTCAGTCGCTTAGTTGTATCTGACTCTTTGCAACCCCGTGGACTGCAGCACGCCAGTCCTCCCTGTCTATCACCAACTCCCAGAGTTTACTGAAACACATGTCCATTGAGTCAGTGATGCCATCCAAACATCTCGTCATCTGTCGTCCCCTTCTCCTCCAGCCTTCAGTCTTTCCCAGCATCAGGATCTTTCCCAATGAGTCGGTTCTTGCCATCAGATGGCCAAAGTATTGGAGTTTCAGCTTCAACCTCAGTCCTTCCAATGAATATTCAGGATTTATTTCCTTTAGGATGGACTGGTTGGATCTCCTTGCAGTCCAGGGGACTCTCAAGAGTCTTCTCCAACACCACAGTTCAAAAGCATCAATTCTTCAATGCTTAGCTTTCTTTATAGTCCAGCACTCATCCATACATAACTGCTGGAAAAACCA
>SJYC01074606.1:0-12407 GCA_006408675.1 Madoqua kirkii
CTGGGTTGACTAGGTAGGTCAGCTTTTATACCTCACTTATGTAGCTTTGGAAAACTTTATGCCTACTTTTGTATGTTCTCACAGTTCTTCTTCGTATGAATTATGCCTTATACTCTTTTTTTTTTTAATTCACTATGTCAAGATGACAAGACTAGGTGTTTTCCAGATATAGAAAGAAATAAAAAACATAGTCCTATTTTAAGGAGCTATAATACTGTTCTTATTTGTAATTATTTCAATTTTTTATGTTGCACTGAATCTAAAAAATTAGCTCCTTATTTCCCTCACCTTTAAGCCTTTTTACCAGTTTTTTTTTCCTACATGGACCAAGTTTGGGGAAAATAATGAAAGAATCAAAATGTTGAAGTAGTTAGCTAGTTTTTGCCTAGATAACTTTCATTTGTAACATATCATAGTTCCACTTCTTGAGCCACAAGACACAAAGCAAGACTCGTATTTTACATTGTAAGGATGATACAGTAAGCATTGCAGTTATTCATTCTTGGGAGAATTTGTGCTGTTTTATCTGTTTCATTTTGATTGTATTGTGTTTAATCCAGACTGTTTAGTGGTGCCCTTAAAAATGTGTCCAGAAACACTAAAGTCACTTTATGTGAGATTCCTTTTGAATGGTGGGGCAGCTTTTAAATTTCTGTATATTGGACATTAAAGTATTTTTAAAGAAAGATATGTTAGGCTGAGCTAGCTCAATAAATTCTGAATGTGGATTATGAAGTTTCCTTACTACAATAAGCAAAAAAGGAAACAAAGAAACATAACATACTTAGTAATTATTCCTGAGTCTGTCACCATCACATTCATTGTAAATAGGCCTTTTGCTTATGATTCATTGTCTTAAATAGTTGTAAGACGTTTTAATAGATCTTATTTTTCTAGGAATTATTCCTTGTCATCTAGTTATTGGCATAAACTCGTTTATAATGTTGCTTTATGATATTTTGATGTCCTTCGGCCCAATAATGATATCATTTTTACTCCTAGTGTTGGTTATTTGCCCTCTTTTTTTCACGGTCAGT
This sequence comes from Madoqua kirkii, assembly GCA_006408675.1. Lineage (NCBI taxonomy): Eukaryota > Metazoa > Chordata > Mammalia > Artiodactyla > Bovidae > Madoqua > Madoqua kirkii. The sequence goes on from SJYC01074606.1 coordinate 1,038, forward strand.
TTTTGCCAGTGTTTTTGCCTGTTTAAACAGCCAAGTTTTGGCACTGTCGAGCCTCTCTTTTGTGTGTTTCTTTTCTATTTCATTAATGTCTGATTTTATTATACCTTTCCTTTTGTCTTCTTTGGATTTAATTTGCTGCTTATTTTTAAACTTTTTTATATGAGTGATTAAATAATTGATGTTTAACCTTTATATATGTGTTTGAAACTATCTATATTGGAGTCTCTTTTTGAGTCTCAGTTTTCTCATCTCTGTTGAATAGAAATGGGCAGGGTCATCTTTCAGATCTGTATTCTAGTATCTTTAAATAGTAAAGAAGAAGACAGTATTCAGGATACTGTAGAAAGTTTAGAAGATTAGAGATAAAGTTGTCCCCCATTATTTTTAGTAGATTGGTTTCAGGACCCCATGGGTGCTAAAACCCACAGAAACTCACTCAAGTCTCTTATATAAAATGGTGCAGTATTTGCATATAACTTGTGTACATCTTGCATATACTTTAAATCTTTAAATTACTTATAATCCTAACACAATGTAAGTGAGTGAAGTTGCTCAGTAGTGTCCAACTCTGTGACCCCATGGACTGTAGCCCTCCAGGCTCCTCCATCCATGAGATTTTTTAGGCAAGAATACTGGAGTGGGTTGTTATTTCCTTCTCCAGGAGATCTTCCCGACCCAGGGATTGAACCCGGGCCTCCGGCTCTGCAGGCAGACTCTTTACCATCTGAGCCACCAGGGAAGCCAATACAATGTAAATGCTATGTAAATTGTAAATGCAGTATAAATGCAGTGTGAATAGTTGCCACGTGACAGATTCACGTTTTGCTTTTTTGGAACTTCTGGAATTTTTTGTTGTCCCAGATATTTTCAGTTCGAAGTTGATTGACGCAGAAACTGTGAATACAGAGGGCTGACTGTACCATGCTTCACTTTCTGCCTAGAATGTCTCCTGTACTTTCACTGAGAAATAACAAATAATAGTGAAGAATTGCATGTTGATTATATCCTATGGTATTTCTGATTTTGGCTACATAAATATAGGATATATTGTCTATGAAGAAAAAGTCTAAATTCAAAATGTAGTAAAATTTTCAGATTTTTATTATTTTTGCTATAGCCCTCATTGCTATATCATTGATTGATGATAGTATTACAAATATAATATCCACTTCAATAGGCACTGGGATACCTCTGTTGGTCAGTATTTGATATTTAATTTATTATCTAAAGTTAGAAGTAAAAAAAATGTGACCCCATGGACTGTAGCCCTCCAGGCTCCTCCATCCATGAGATTTTTTAGGCAAGAATACTGGAGTGGGTTGTTATTTCCTTCTCCAGGAGATCTTCCCGACCCAGGGATTGAACCCGGGCCTCCGGCTCTGCAGGCAGACTCTTTACCATCTGAGCCACCAGGGAAGCCAATACAATGTAAATGCTATGTAAATTGTAAATGCAGTATAAATGCAGTGTGAATAGTTGCCACGTGACAGATTCACGTTTTGCTTTTTTGGAACTTCTGGAATTTTTTGTTGTCCCAGATATTTTCAGTTCGAAGTTGATTGACGCAGAAACTGTGAATACAGAGGGCTGACTGTACCATGCTTCACTTTCTGCCTAGAATGTCTCCTGTACTTTCACTGAGAAATAACAAATAATAGTGAAGAATTGCATGTTGATTATATCCTATGGTATTTCTGATTTTGGCTACATAAATATATGGATATATTGTCTATGAAGAAAAAGTCTAAATTCAAAATGTAGTAAAATTTTCAGATTTTTATTATTTTTGCTATAGCCCTCATTGCTATATCATTGATTGATGATAGTATTACAAATATAATATCCACTTCAATAGGCACTGTGATACCTCTGTTGGTCAGTATTTGATATTTAATTTATTATCTAAAGTTAGAAGTAAAAAAATCTCCATTTCTGTTTAAAGTATATATTTTGAAAGGCTTTTCAACGTGAAAAGTTTTCTTCTCTATTATGTACAATTTAATGGCTATATTTACCATACAAATTAATCTGATGAAATTGTCGTTAGAGAAACATATGTTTTTAAAAACCTAAAAATAGCAGTTGAAAAAAATGTTCGAAACTTCTCTGATCTATGGGTGACTTACTTAAGGTCGTTAACGCTGTTTATTTTAGGTTCCTTTTAATGGATTTGTGATGTTACCATCTAAATAATCAGTCACACTCAATTTAGTTCATGGATGTCATTCCAACAAAATTAGTTATGAGTCATTAAAAACATGATCTTGATAAGTAAAACCATCACCAAACATGCCTGAATAAAACTTATAATCAGTATACTTTTGAGGATGGCCATCTTATGTTTTAAGATCAGATCTCATAAAATGAGCAAGCTAGGCAATTCATATTTTTTGTTAAAATCAAGATTGCCCTAAGAGTATGATTTAGATAACTCTAAGGATTAATACGTGTAATGACTTATGGTACATATTTCAGACAGAGGAGACTACATGACTCACATTTGTGAAGTGCATTTATTTACCTCTTTTTTCACAATGTTACAATAATTTGACATTAAGTTAACTTGATATGGCAATTTCTGTAGCTATATTTCCTCCTTGGATGAAAGTATACTTTTGTGTTAAAATTAAAGTCAGAATTACCTTAATTTTGAAATATGTTACCAGATTTTGTTTTTTAATCTGCTACCCTTCATATATGGAGATGATGGCACAGGTCCAGTCATTAGCATGACTTAAGTACTTGTTTATTTTTCTAGTGTTAGTGTCCATTGTAAATATAGAGTGCTCAGGTCCACCAGGGAAGTGCCAATTTTCTCTTCTGTGGGATTTTCCCAGTGTATGCTCAGCTTATTCCAGACTGGACTATTCTCTGTCCTACTGGCCAGTTTGGAACTTGTATCCATGCCGGTCTTTATTCCTCCCTCTAAAATGCACTCTTATTTCTCCTAGAATCCTTCAAGATTTGGTCCGCTGTTTGTTCTACATGGAACTTTTCTGATTTGTCATTCTGAGTGTAAATTTCCCCTCCTCTGAAACTCAATAGAACTGAATTTGTACCATTGTGGTAGAAAGAACATGGGTTTTAAATATAAAATTATGTCTTTATCATTAACTTTGTGTGGTCTTGAACTCCTTGAGTCCCTATTTGTTTATCTAATAAATTGAAATAATACCCTTCAAGATGGTTGTGAAAATTAAGGCAGTATAAAAAGGACCAACCATAATACCTATACATTTTAGGCACGTAAATACTTAGGCTAACTCATAAATAGTAGTTTCTTGCCATGTACTCCACTTTCTCTCACTCCAAATGGCACTGTAGTTAATTTCCATATCTTATTTCCATCTCCTCCTTTCCCCCAGTCATGTCTCCCTAGCTAAACAGGGAATTTTTTAAAGGCAGGAGTCTGGTTTATTTATTATATATTAATTCATTTCACCTGATTTTTATTTATTAGATTCCTGTTGTTTGCCAGGGGCTGTTTAGGGTCCTGATGATGTACAGATGTTCTTAGTATCTGTAGGGGATTGGTTCCAGGACTCCCTTGGACACCCAAATCGAAGGATGCTCAGGTACCTTATATATGGCATAGTATTTACATATAGCCTACATATATCCTCCCATATACTTGAAAACATCTCTAGATTACTTATAATACCTAATGCTGTGTAAATGCTCTATAAATAGTTATAAATGCAATATAAATGCTATATATATATATATATAGCAGCTGGATCACAGCAAATTCAAGTTTTTGCTTTCTGGAACTTGGAGTTTCTTTTCCCAAATGTTTTCAATCCATAGTCGATTGAGTCCTTAAATGTAGAACCAATGGGTGTGGAGGGCTGACTGTACAGATGATGATATTGATATTGACTAGATGTCCTTGCTTGCCCGTCAGTGGGCGGCAGTACACCAGCATTTAAGATACAGTGTTGTATAGAAGCCAAGAAAGAAACATACATAGGTTCTGTGGGACCCTTGAAGAGAGGTACCCAATCCTCTGAGTATATGCATGTGATTTGGTGGAAGGGGTCTGGAGAAGGTGACACTCACACTGAGTCTTCAGGGATAAGTAGTAGTCTTCTAAGTGCAGAACACTGAGCAGGTCATTATGGTTGATGGCATATGCCATGTATATATGGCACATATTGAAAACAAGCTGTCTAAAAATAGGAAGTGAGAGGCAGCTTGGGGAGCGTGGCACGTATGTGTGTAGATGCTAGAGCTGATGCCAAGGGGAAGACATGGGACTTCATGGGGACTTCATGGGCCTTGTTAAGGTTTGATTTTATCCTGAATGCAATGTAATGGAGTTAAAGCAAGAAAGGTCATTAGGACCACAATCTGTGAGTAGATCAGAGTTAGATGAGATTTAATCACAGAGAACACGAGGAAGTGATTGCAGACCAAATTGTTGATGTCAAACAAACATACTGGCAATGACCTAGTGAAACAGGTTTAACTGGCTAATATTTGATTGATAGCTATATGGAGGCTGAGGGGACTACTGCATCACATTGGAGATGGTTGTTAAAACTCTTGTTTTTCCCTTGTCATATTTTTGTGTACTTTTTCTTCATGAAATCAAATGAGATAAAGTGAATTGTAAAACTGTAGCATCAACCTTCTCCATGCAAATATCCTGGAATGAATGATGACATGCTTTAAAAAGCACCACCTAATTCAGTGTATCAGGCTTTCCTCAGTCTGAAGAAAACTGAATGTGACAGTATAAATTTTAAAATTCACGAAGTCCCAGAAGGCAAGTAGATATATCGGGAAGAAATAGAAAAACAAAAAGCTTTTTTTGAAGTCTCATGGAAAAAATTATGATTGAGCCATCAAGACCTTCTTAGCACTGGTAAGAAGACTAGAGAACTGAAAACATGTCTGATGTCAGAGGTGCTAGGATAGTCCTTCTGTCTCATCTTCCCTGTTACTAACTGGAAAAGCTATTTCAGACACATTTTTGTCAGCAGTTAATAGTTTTCCCACCAAGAATGTCTTCTACTGTCCCCTCCTTTTTCGCAGAATGAAGTATGCCAGTGCCTTTCACGTTTCCATGCGGATCTTTAGATCTGTAATAATTTTTTACTCCAAATCCATTTAAATTCCTATATTATGTTTGCTTTTTCATAAAGGAAGTACATATTAACTACTCTGTTCTACACTGTTCAAATTGCAGCTCATTTTTGCTCACAGCTGCCTGAGATCAGCACCATCACCGCCTCTTTTTTGCAGATGTGTATGGAAACACAAGTGAAACACTTGTCTGAGGTCACCCAGCTGGCTCATATGTTCTGGCTTCAGCCTTATGCTCTGGCCACTGTACTGTGATGTTTCTTGACTGTGTCTCTCTGATCAAACATTATTTTAGTGATAGTAGCACGTCAGTAAGTACCTCACCAAAGTACTAACCATTTATTTAAACTGTTGGCCAAGCAGTTCTTACATGCTTTTACTTCATTATACATATAATAGCTTGATTTTTAAAAATTCTAACTTCGCGTTCCTAATCCTTGCCCAGCCTGATCCCAGAGTCTTTCCTTTGGCCAGTTATTCCATATTTTCCCATTTTTTCCCCCAACAGTAATATCCTTATCAATTTCATTTTCTGTTTTCTTCACTGTTCTCCAGACTATTAAACTTCCTTTATCTCTTAACACATCTTCCCTGAGCGGTTGTTGCTCGGTCATTAAGTGGTGATTCATGTCCATTGAGTCTATGATGCCATCCAAGCATCTCATCCTCTGTCACTCCCTTCTCCTCTTGCCCTTAATCTTTCCCAGGATCAGGGTTTGTTTCCTTTAGGATTGATGATCCCTGAGAGGTATCATCAGTAAACTTAACAGCTCTGTTTTCTCTCCTGTCACCCAGGTAATTCATAAAACTGCAAACTAGATCAATGCCTGTGATCTTTTACATGATGCTCCTGCCAGGCAGACACTGCTTCAGTTCTCTGGGTGCATACACCAAGAGACGAGTGAATCAGCTGCAGACCAGCCCTCAGCTGTAGATCCTAGCAAGCAGTCTGCTCTAGACTGTCTTGGAAGAAAGAACTAGGAACAAGCTGGAGTTTTATTTCCTAAATTCCAAGCTGAATAAGCTTGAGAACCACTGATGCAGTGTGTATTTTTTCTTAGTTTTGTTAAATCCCTTGCCACTAGAGAATAGCTACATTCTTTTCAACTGTTGTGTACTTTTTTTTAGTCTGAGAAAAACTTAAAAAATAAAAAAATGTAAATACAAACGTATAGCACATAACATAGCCAAACTTGTTGCTCATATTTAACAACTATGAATATTTCTTCAATTTGACTCTACTCTTCTTTCTGTAGAAAGAAAACAGTAATAATAGCTAAAGCCACCTTTAACAACCATGCCAATCTCATCTCCCCTCCTTCAAATCAATCACTGCTGTCAGTTTAGTTTATAACCTTCCAGTCCTTTGTATGTGTGTGTGTGTTTTTAACTTATAAAGCAAATTCATATTAGGAAAATAATTATTTCCTGAATACGCTGAAGTATTCGCTCAGTCGTGTCTGACTCTTTGTGACCCTCATGGACTCTAGCCCACCAGGCTCCTCTGGAATTTTCCAGGCCAGAATACTGGAGTGAGTAGCCATGCCCTTCTTCAGGGGATCTTCCCTACCCATGGATCGAACCTGGGTCTTCTGTGTTGTAGTCATATTCTTTACTGTCTGAGTCCCTCCATTGTAAAAATCATTGATACTGTGTTAGGGGGAGTGATTTTTTTTTTAAATTTTTAGTCCTTAGTTGTAATAAAAATAAACAATATTACAATCGTTTCAATATCAGATCATCTTAACATAACATCATATCCCAACCGCTTACACCCGCTCCCCTCTCTCTGGACCTCTCTAGTCAGCATCGCCTGCAGGTTTCTCCCAGCAGCATCCTTGGGTAAGCCAACAGAGTAATGAAGTATCTTGGGCCGGTGCCATATACTTCCCAACCATCTTTTAATTCGTTAAGCTCTAAAATGGTTTTTTTGTTGAGCTTTATAAAGTACCGTCCCTTGTGAGACAGATATTGTTGTAGCCAGACTCTTCAGATGATGGCAGCAGTGACAACGTGAGCAGAAGGAGAAGGGGTGAGGTGCTTAAATTAAGCAAGTAGATTTGCGTCCTAATGGGGTCGCTCGGCTCACAACTCTGTTAACTATTTATTTCTCTTCGGGAGATACATCTGTAATGTTTTGTGCAAGAAGAGATAAGAGCATTGCTGGAAAATCTGAGAATTATTTCTTTATTTCCTCTGACTTTATTGATTTATGCATCCAAATAGTCAACAAATACCGAATTCAGGTACTCTAGAAGAAGAGCCGGGGATGAAAGTGTTTGTGTAAGTAATTTTAGAGGCAGAGCTTTTCGGTGAAACTTCTGGGAAAGTAAAAGAGTCAGGATAAAAAGGCTGGGGAGAAGAGATGGGTTTAGATAAAGTCTCATCTCAGCCTCTTCACAGGAAGCTCTGGAGCATGAATGCAACTACTCGGTTATCCCACCTGGAAGCAGAGGGCCAGCCTTTTTTGCCCCCATATCTGTGAGGCATTAGTTAAAGGCTGCCCTTTAGGAGAAGAATGAAGGAGAACCTCTAGCTACCCAGGCAGTTCTGGACAAAGAACTCCCCATTAGTGGCAAACAGTGTTTTGAACGAGGGTGCAGCTGTGAGCTTTTAGAAGTCAATGCTGCAGGAGCTGTGGAATGAGTGCCTTTGGTGGCAAAGGAGAGCTGGGTAGGACACTACCAGCAGCTACTACCAGAGACCTTTACTGAGGTCATGTTGAGGTCATATTCTAGGTCTTGAGAAATACAGTAATGAGCAAGAAGTCAAAGCCATTGCTTTCATGAAGCTTTCCTTCTAGTGGTAAAGAGAAGATACACAATAAACAAATAATTCAATAAACTGAAAAATGCAGATACTTTCGTTTGTTGTTCAGCTGCTAAGTCGTGTCTGACTCTTTGCAACCCCATGAACTGTAGCACCCTGTCCTTCACTGTCTCCCACAATTTGCTCAGATTTGTGTCCATCGAGACAATGATGCTGTCCAACCATCTCATCCTCTGTCACCCCCTTCTCCGCTTGCCCTCAGTCTTTCCCAGCATCAGGGTCTTTTCCAGTGAGTCAGCTCTTTGAATCAGTGGCCAAAATATTGGAGCTTCAGCTTCAGCATCAGTCCTTCCAATGCATATTCAGGGTTTGTTTCCTTTTACTATTGACTGGTTTGATCTCCTTGCTCCAGATGCTATACAAGTATCTATAGGGTAATGTGATAATTAGCAAATGGATAAGTTTGGAAGCAATAACTATCTTTTGTGTTGGAATTTACAGCAAGACTTTCTAACATTTTAGCAGCTTTGTCTCTTGGAGATTCAGTGGTTGAACTGACCTACTCTATGATGGATCCATGATTACTAATTATAGTAACTCAGGGCTTCTGAGAACTTGGACTATTGATAGTGTGGAATAAGACTCCAGCCAGTAGCAGAAGATACCAGACCTAGCTTGAATCTGACCCAGGGGGAATAGGGTTTTCAGGAGTAAGGATACCAGTACCAGTGGGAAGGTTGGTGTGATAGTCGGGTAATCAAGGGGGCAGAGGCAGAAGTAGATGAGACTTAGGAGATTTATAACCTCTCTGAGCAAGATCAGTAAGTTGCGTATCTCATTTCCTGTTTAGGAAATCAGAAACTGAGCAGAGCTGAGCCTGTAGCTTGGTGAAACTGAATAACGCGAGAATAGCACTGGGAACTCTGCAATCTACTAACAAAGCGTCTTTGCTGTTACACCCATCACATCCTGAATGTGATTTTCTTTTTACCAACTCTCAGTGGTAATGGTATAAGCTGTATATAATTAAATATCATTTTCCACCAAGGACTTAAATTTTGCTGCATCACTTGAACACTTTTACTAAAAGGTATTTGCTGGTTTCTGTTGGCAACTGAGGAGATGACAGTGGCGTGACATAGTGAGCAGTGCCCATCTGTTTTAAGATACAATTTTTAGCAATGCATGGAGTCAAAAAGTATAAACTATTTATTACAAAATGGGGCTAAAATAAAACAGAAGCCTCAAATTTTAAAAGAAAACGTGAGTTTGGGTTACCTCTGTGAGCCCAAATTTCATCATAGGATTGTTGGACGGATTTAGTGACATATGCCTATGTGTCTAGGGCACTGCTTGGTGTGAGGTAGGGACTCAATTAAAATGAAATCTCTTCTCTGTAAATCTGTATTGTCTTCTCTCCATAAATCTTCTGCCGCTTCCTCTCTTCTTAGCTTTAGATTTGTATTTTTCTTCCTAAAATATCCACATTGGTATCTCTGGAGCATTTCTAATCCAAATTGTCCATCTCCTCGTACCAAGTTTTCCTTTACAAATATCCTCCAGCCCCTTTTCTATATCCTAGTCATGGTGGGTGTCAATAAAGCAGTGTTGACTGTATGACTGATAAAGAAAAGAATAAATGTTTCCTCTCTCAGCTTATAGAATCCTGTATCTAGTCACTTGATCTGTAATCAGTGTTCCTTTTACCTTTCCCTGTCCTTTATCTTCACAGCCAGTTATTACAAAATCATGTCTACATTTTCCCAAGTCTCCCAAGTATTTTCCTTCCTCACGGTCACTGCCATACCTGAACTATTGCAATAGCTTCTTCTAGAATTGTGACATTTCCTTTCAGTTCAGTCCTCTGGGGCCGTAAATCCTTCCCTATCTTCTCTTGCCTGGACTTTTGCAGTAGGCTCCTGCTTCAAAGCTTAGCCTCCAATCTGTCTTTCCGAAGCCTCATACTGTTTCAACCAATAAAGCTGATCATTTATTCTGCTCAGAACCCTTCAGTGACTCCCACTGCCAGTAACATCAAGTCCATAGTCATTCATTTGAGCCCCATCTGTTTTACTAATCTTACTTCCAGTCTTTCTTTCCCACGTACTTAAGCCGTATGAACAGTTTGTGGTTCCTAAGTATCACATGCATATTCATGACTCTGTAACTTGCCACTTGCAACTCTATAGCCTGGAATGCCTTTCTCTAGCAAGTCTTACCTTTTCTTAATCAAAGTCTTTTCTTCTAGGAAAATTTCTTAGATCCTTCCTTCTCCTTTTCCTTCACAAGCAGATGTTGTTTCCTTTCTTTGTTACATTAATACAAAGCCCTTTTTAAAGTGGGGAGCACATACCGAGGTTCAAGACCATCCACTGGAACATGGGACAATGTTAGAATTTATATTCCCTTTGCTCTTAAAAATATGAAATGAGCATTACCAACGTTTAGTATACTGATCGCCACTGGCATCCTCATTTGTTCAGTTTGTCACATATGGGAAATGGGACATAGCCAGAAAGAACTGGGGGGTTCCTAGCATAAGAAGGTAACAGTGGTGCTCTCAAATATTCATTTGATTGTGTAGTATGACAATATAACAGTTTACTGTCCCCAGTTTAGTAGATTTATGGTTTATGTTAGTGTTAACTAAGCCAGCCCTCATGTAATGGACAGTGGTTTAAAAGATCTGTGGGAAAAAAAATTAGCAACAACACGGGTTGAAAATAACATTAATAATGTAAACATAAACAAGTAACGTGAAATTAGCAGAAATTTATATAAGTATAACCATTGATGGAGCATCTGATTTGATTGGATAGAGACAATACGTACTCTTGAATTCAAGATTACAGAGGACACCATACATGATGTATTCACTCCAAATGATTAAAAATGAAATACTGCCACAAAGATTGAACGAAAACTTGCACAAAGCACTACAGGATGTCACTAGTTTGATATAAAAATGAGACCTTTAAATCAAAGCCAAAACTATTTTTGCAATATTTTATAATGAGGTAGGAACTGACTGTGAAAATCTTTTATACTACACAGTCTCACCACTTCTAATCTCACTGCAAAATATTTAAAAGATCTGTCATACCTATCCGTCTGTCTTTTACAAAGTCAAGAGTTCACAACTGGTTGATCTGTCTGTGTGTTAATGGCTGTCAGAGAGTTGCTACATAACAGATAATTTAAAAATTAGAAAAACATTTAATTTGATCCTTCAATCTGGAGGTCATGCTTTAGCAGTAAAGTAGAAAATAAGTCCTAAAAAAAAAAAAAGCTTCTCTGGAGAGAATGTTTTTGAATTTGATGTTTATAACTGTTTCAATTAGTTTTTTGTGTGGCTGAAAATAATGTATGTCACTCTGTGATATTATGATATAATAATTATATGTTTGGTCTTCATTCCCTTTCTGGGCACAAGAGCTTCTAAAACACTTTTAGTTTCTTGTGTGATAGGGAAATCTTTTCCTAAAATATTTGGTCTTCATCTCCAGTTCTAAG
>SJYC01074608.1:0-22630 GCA_006408675.1 Madoqua kirkii
CCTAAAATTATTTAGTAAAGTCAGAATTCTCTAGTTTTAATATATTATATGCATATAAATTCTCTAATAAAACTTTATATATTGATCATAATTATCCCCCATAAAGTTTTGATAAAGTGATAAATCTTTTTAAGATTTTGAGTATTGTTTATCTCATTTCAATATAAGAAAAAACTTGAATACTCTGACATTTAGATAAGATTCAGAGGGTATATGATATACTTATGTCAAGATATTTTGGTATGACCAAGTCTAAATAGCTTTTTTATTCAATTTAGCAGAGAAAAAATAGTTGTTCAGAAAAGCATACTGTCATTTTATTAAAAATGACTGCCGTCTATGGGGTTGCTAAGAGTTGGACACAACTGAGCGACTTCACTTGCACTTTTCCCTTTCATGAATTGGAGAAGGCAATGGCAACACACTCCAGTGTTCTTGCCTGGAGAATCCCAGGGACAGGGGAGCCTGGTGAGCTGCCATCTCTGGGGTCGCACAGAGTCGGACACGACTAAAGTGACGAAGCAGCAGCAGCAGCAGCAGTACCAATTAAATGGAATTTATTATACCCAGGAAAATAGACAACTGGTAAGAAGTGGCTCAAACGGTAAAGCGTCTGACTGCAATGTGGGAGACCCGGGTTCGATTCCTGGGTCGGGAAGATCCCCTGGAGAAGGAAATGGCAATCCATCCCAGCACTCTTGCCTGGAAAATCCCATGGACAGAGGAACCTGATAGGCTACAGTCCATGGGGTCGCAAAGAGTCGGACACGACTGAGCAACTTCACCTCACTTAAGAATATAAAAGAGTAAAAATAATAAACTTCATATTTAAATTATCAGCAGATCCTTATTCAGAATGTATCAAAATATTCTATCAGAGGACAACTAGATTAATTTACATTTATACATATTATGTTTGTATAGTTGATGTGGCTTTTTTTTTTTTTTAATACAGGAAATCATCAGAATAGAGATTGACTATAGAATCCCTCTAGGAAAGCTGATGTTAAATATTTGACTATTTCCAAAGATGCTAGCTTTCCATGTAGGGCATTTTTGGTTGTTGTTCAGTTGCTAGGGCATGTCTGACTCTTTGCAACCCCATGGACTACATGGGTCTTATTTAAATAGTGGATACACAGGGTGGTCAATAGATAATCAGGTTCAGTGAGCTCACTGGGTTGAGAGAGAATGATAAGAAATGCTTCCAGAGTGGGACTTTCTTTAGCAATTTCTAGGCTTCTTTTCTGTGTATGTACTGGTGAAGTAAAATAATAACTTCTAGTGTTGTAACCTCAGTAGTCACAGAAGCATGAATTTGAAATCAAGGTTAGCTATAGGAAGAATTTACTAGAGAAATCAATAAGTTAATATAACATAGCACTATCATATCAATTAATAAAACTACTCATTAATTTTATTTTTTAATTTTACTTTATTTTACTTTACAATACTGTATTGGTTTTGCCATACATTGAAATGAATCCACCACGGGTGTATACGAGCTCACAATCCTGAACCCCTCCCCCCTCCACCTCCCACCCCATATCATCTCTCTGGATCATCCCCGTGCACCAGCCCCAAGCATCCTGTATCCTGTATCAAACAGACTGGTGCTTCATTTCTTACATAATAGTCAACATGTTTCAATGCCATTTTCCCAAATCATCCCACCTTATCCTTCTCTCTGAGTCCAAAAGTCCGTTATATACATCTGTGTCTCTTTCACTGTCTCGCATACAGGGTCATCATTATTATCTTTCTATATTCCATATATATGTGTCAGTATACTGTATTGGTGTTTTTCTTTCTGGCTTACTTCACTCTGTATAATCAGACCCAGTTTCATCCATCTCATTAGAACTGAGTCAAATGTATTCTTTTTAATGGCTGAGTAATACTCCATTGTGTATATGTACCACAACTTTTTTACTGTCCATCTACTGATGGACATCTAAATTGTTTCCATGTCCTAGCTATTATAAACAGTGCTGTGATGAACATTGGGGTACATGTGTCTCTTTCAATTCTGGTTTCCTTGGTGTGTATGCCCAGCAGTGGGATTGCTGGGCCATAAGGAAGTTTTATTTGCAATTTTTTAAGGAATCTCCACACTGTTCTCCATAGAGGCTGTACTAGTTTGCATTCCCACCAACAGTGTTAGAGGGTTCCCTTTTCTCCACATCCTCTCCAGCATTTATTGCTTGTAGACTTTTGGATCGCAGCCATTCTGACTGGTGTGAAATGGTACCTCATTGTGGTCTTGATTTGCATTTCTCTGATAATGAGTGATGTTGAGCATCTTTTCATGTGTTTGTTAGCCATCTGTATGTCTTCTTTGGAGAAATGTCTATTTAGTTCTTTGGCCCATTTTTTGATTGGGTCATTTATTTTTCTGGAATTGAGCTGCAGGAGTTGCTTGTATATTTTTGAGATTAATTCTTTGTCAGTTGCTTCATTTGCTATTATTTTCTCCCATTCTGAAGGCTGTCTTTTCACCTTGCTTATAGTTTCCTTTGTTGTGCAAAAGCTTTTAATTAGATCCCATTTGTTTACTTTTGCTTTTATTTCCAGTATTCTGGGAGGTGGGTCATAGAGGATCCTGCTGTGATTTATTTCGGAGAGTGTTTTGCCTATGTTCTCCTCTAGGAGTTTTATAGATTCTGGTCTAACGTTTAGGTCTTTCATCCATTTTGAGTTTGTTTCTGTGTGTGGTGTTAGAAAGTGGTCTACTTTCATTCTTTTACAAGTGGTTGACCAGTTTTCCCAGCACCACTTGTAAAGAGATTGTCTTTCAGTTCAGTTCAGTTCAGTTCAGTTCAGTCTCTCAGTCGAGTCCAACTGCGACCCCATGAAACACAGCACGCCAGGCCTCCCTGTCCATCACCAACTCCCAGAGTTCACTCAGACTCACGTCCATCGAGTCCGTGATGCCATCCAGCCTTCTCATCCTCTGTCATCCACTTCTCCACCTGCCCCCAATCCCTCCCAGCATCAGAGTCTTTTCCAATGAGTCATCTCTTTGCATGAGGTGGCCAAAGTATTGGAGTTTCAGAAAGTCTTGTTAATATTTTGGAGAAAGTTTAACCAAAGTCTACTAAGAATTCATTAATTTATTCAACAACTCTTTATTGAGAAGAAACTCTATTATGTAGCATAAATTGGGTATGTTCTCTGATGAACTGAAGCTCCTCTATGGTCTTGAAGTAACATATGATACAGTTTTACAATTACTCACTTTCATACCTGTCTTCCATACTACACAACATTCTCCACAGGAGCAGGGCCTTTGCCTAACTCATCTGTCTACTGACAGTTCTGCTTCAAAATGCTATTCAATAAGCATTTACTGAATGTCAGACACCTAATTATCCAAAAAGCAAACTTTGCCAAAAGAAAATTGACCATAAAGATTCAAGTAATAGATGAAGGGCCACCAGTACTTCCATTACATTTATAACCAGCATGCATATTATGCATCAGCAGAAGTTATATATACCTTGAAGAATATATACATGGTACTACCTCAGAAGTTCCCATTTCTAGGCATCAAACCCTGAGGGCATTAAAGTGGAAGGCACAAGGGCCTAGACGTTCCCTTTAAATAGACTGATTATAGAAAGCCCTTTCCAAGCCCACATTTTAAACATAGGGAGATATCTTAAAGTTATATAATCAAACTTTCCAGCCATTCCACACATGTTCCCTAACTTCCCTTCAAGTGAATACATTTCCTGGTTTATATGTTTCCAATGATGGGACAGACTTTTAGGACAGATGGTTTAATTTCCAATAGCTCAAAATATTAGATTTTTCTGAAAACCTTTAAATATTTGAGAATAACAGGAAATTTCTCCCATAAATACTCCTTCCACCATGTTGCGAATCATTGGCAATAATCTTGAGCTCTTCCTCATGCAAACTGTACTCAAGGTCTCTTAATATTTTGATTTCTCTTTATAGGTGTACATTCATTTACTAAGAAGCAGCTAAAATGTGGTGGCACAAGGAAAAAAGAAACATGAGATAAGACATGGCCAGCAAAGCAAAGAAAAAAGCTAGCATCTCCACTTTTTTAACACTTTGATTTCTACAGCTCTAATCTGAACATTCTAACTTTTTATTTTTTGAGCCACATTATACTGTTAGCTCATAATGAGCTTTCAATCAAATAAAACCTAGATTCAACTACCCTGACTTCAACTTTTATCTTTATTCTCTAATGGCACATTCGGCAATCTTTTTCATGAATAATTACTTTTTGAGCTCCAGTGTCATATTTTGTATTTACTTTCCTAAATAAAATTAAAAAGTAGTAGCAAATGATGTTACTTATCATACACAAAGCAACATCTTAACACCTAACATATATTAAAAGCCAATATGCCTTAGCTCTCACTGTCAACTTTCTCTTATCCTATCATCATATTCTCAACAAATTCTGGGATTTATATGATAAATTAAAGGAGTAAAGATACTAATCAGAATTTATTAAGCACTAATTATATTTTGAGCACTGTGCTTTTTTCTTTCTTCCCCCTATTATCTGACTTGTCTCCCAAGCTTTATGAGGCAGGTATTGTTATAATACTCTCTTTCCACACAAGGAAAATGAGACTTAGGAGGGATGAGTAACTTGATCCTGACTTCACAGAGAGAGAGTATCAAAGCAAGGATTCAAATTCAGATCATTCTTACACCAAAACTCTTTTAATCACATCATGTGCATATCAATAACAGAACATTTAAAAAATAATCTGGAAGTTTCTATGGATAAACATCTAATTACTTGAAAATTCAAAACTGAGACAACTGTCAGTACAGGGACTGAACAAAAACAGAATTATGATCAGCTCTAACCATAATCATTCTCAACAGGTTTCCTCTTTCTTTCTTTTTAAAATGAATGGCATACTTTGTATCTAATGATACAGGGATACTAAACAGGGTATGCAATCCAAAGTTTGGAAATCAAGTCAGAAAAGGAATAATATCTGAAACGAAAACAGTAAATGTCAATATACATAGCTGTGTAAACTTTATAGGTCTAAGATGTATAATAAACTTTAATCCAACTAGTATTTATAGATTTTTATATGGTATAAAAGTCTCTAATTTCATTGTCTTTCATACAAATAATTATCTCAGAATAACTTAATAAGTAAAATAGCCCATCATTTCTCCACTGATCTACACAGTCTACTCAGGCAAATATCATTTTTTAAAAAATCAGTTCAGTTCAGTTCAGTCGCTCAGTCATGTCCGACTCTTTGCGACCCCATGAATCACAGCACGCCAGGCCTCCCTGTCCATCACCAACTCTGCAATTCACTCAGACTCACGTCCATCGAGTCAGTGATGCCATCCAGCCATCTCATCTTCATTAGTATACTCATTTTCACTGTATTGATTCTTCCGATCCATGATAAAGTGTTTTAAGGTATTTCATCTCTAGTTAGGCTGTTATTTCTATATTTGTATACTTAAGAGTGGGTCTTCTCAATAAAACAGACAAATAAAACTTTTATTCATCATGCACTTAGAGCCACTGACCTAGAATAGACTCCACTGTTATACATGTCATTCTTTACCACAGTCACGGTTTCCACCTGTGCCTGCCTTCTTAGTGTTGTCTCCCTAAGGGCAGGGACATTTCTTCGAACTGCCTCCTCCAGCATGATTTCAGGAATATGATAGGTGTACGATATACTTTTGTTAAGCAAATGGATAGATGCAGTGTCTGTCTTCCCATTCATCTCTGAGACATCCATTTAGGTAGCCTCTGTCTGAAATGGAGAGATGATTGGCCCTCCATTTGCATGAGATGAAAGTCAGATTCTTACACATGGACCCCCGTGTTCATTGGAGCACTCTGCCCAATGCACACAGAAGCCAGTACCATGGTACTGGAGTTTGATAAAAGAAAAGAGCTATTTTCAGAGTCAGTCAGCAGGGAGAGAAGAGAGAGGGCTCCATTCTGTCTCTTGCCAGTCTGGGGTTGGGTCACACTTTCATGAGTTAGGTGAAGAGGGTTGGTATACGGAAGCACTGGCAGGCAGGTTTTGATTGGAGGGCTTTGAAACATGGCTATTTGTCTATTTGTGGTAAGGTGTGCTAAGGGGGCTTCAGCACTGGGTCTTCCTGGACAACAGACCCTTCACCTCTGAAAGGGATCCCACGTTCAGGTCCTGCTCATGTCCTGGTCCTTTGGTTCTCTGGCTGCTGTTGGGAGATGAGGATAGAAATTTTGGTTCCAGGTATTATTTGAGTACAAAATGTTCTCCTCTGCATATGCTTTGCCTGCGTGACTTGCTGTTTTGTTCTACTGTCTTTGAAAAATAGCTCAGTAACTTGTTATAAACAGGATATGGTCAATTTGGGCCGATTCTGAGGTTACATGGACAAATAAAATGTTTCTTAAGTGTAAAGTGCTTTCTGTAAGACAGTAATTCAACTGGGAGTATAGAACTGAGAAATACTTATTGCTTCAAAGAGGAGATGATCTTTTGAGCTGAGCCTTTCAGGAACAGACCTCGATGCTTTGTTCCCCTTTGGCAAAATGGGGAGAAGGGAACAAAAAGCTTCCCAGAATAAGGGCACACACTTGGGCACGATGCGTAAGGAATTACCGGAAACTCAGGACAGCCTAGGGCCCCTGACTAGCAGAGCTGACTGAAATGTGTCCACTTCAGCAAATGTTGCTGAACACCTAGTAGATGCTGGTCACTTTCCTAGCATGAGTGACTACATCAGGAACAAAAGAGCCGAAAGCCGCAGCCTTCAGATTTATATTCTAATTACAGTGAGAGAGAGGGATTTTCCTAGTGAGAAAACAAGATACTTATTTAAAATATGTAGTCTGTCAGGTAATAAGTGCCATGCAGAAAAATAAGGCAGGAAAGGGGTCCAGAGTGGGGTTTACCATGTTCATAGATAGGCCATAGAAGGCCGTCCTGAGAAGCTGACTTTTGAGTAGCCCTTAGGGATAATAGCCTATTTCCAGTCTTTTGCCTCTATAAACATGCCTTTTATATTTTAAGTTTTATCTGTGTAGTAAGTACTTTTTTTTTTCTTTATGGTGGGATTTTCAAGCTCCTCAGACAAACTTTGAATACATAGAAATAATACCGAAACTCAAGTGACAGAACAGGACAAATGAACCACACCCTCACTTTCATCTTGAAAAAATAGTTTTGCCCAGGAGCTGAGAGAACTTACAAGTCCCAAAATGACCTAAGCTGCTCATATCTTTAAAAGGTGCAGGGGTTGAATTGCCCACTAGAACCCAGTCAGAAAATGCTGTGCACACTGCCTTTTCAGCGTCGCTCGGGAAGCTCTCCACAGTGATTATCCTGACACAGTTCATAAAGCAGTGAAAAAAAAAACGGTTGCCATTTTATGCCCACTCATTTATTTAATTTGGAGGTCAAGAAGTGTGCTAGATACAGGAAGAGGAAAAGCAGCCAGAGGCTGGGCTGGCTGTGTGTGGTCAGCTGTCCTCCGCCCACCCTGGTGTCTGGACAGCAGCTCCTCGTTGCTGTTTCCCTAATGGTGTCATACACATGTTTGTGTTAGAACAACTGGGTACGTTAAAGAGTAGCATTCAAAATCTCCATCACATTTTAAGAAAAAAATGTAAAATGACAAGAAGTGTGCTAGAGGACTGCTCTATCCTGTGCTCTCTAATTCCTCAGAGGTATTAATGTTTATTCCTTTTTCTCTGCCATAGAAATGACACTGGAAAATGGGCTGGGGTTAAACAAACTCTTTAGTTTTTGTTGCTGATGCAGAGTTCCAAAGAATAGCAAGGAGAGATAAGAAAGCCTTCCTCAATGATCAGTGCAAAGAAATAGAGGAAAACAATAGAATGGGAAAGATCTCTTCAAGAAAATTAGAGATACCAAGGAAACATTTCATGCAAAGATGGGCTCAATAAAGGACAGAAATGGTATGGGCCTCACAGAAGCAGAAGATATTAAAAAGAGGTGGCAAAAATACACAGAAGAACTGTACAAAAAAGAGCTTCACAACCCAGATAATCACAATGGTGTGGTCTGGTCACTCACCTAGAGCCAGACATCCTGGAATGTAGAGGAATTGATGGAATGCCAGTTGAGCTATTTCAAATCCTAAAAGATGATGCTATGAAAGTGCTACCTGCAATATGCCAGCAAATCTGGAAAACTCAGCAGTGGCCACAGGACTGGAAAAGGTCAGTTTTCATTCCAATCCCAAAGAAAAGCAATGCCAAAGAATGCTCAAACTGCTACACAGTTGCATTCATCTCACACACTAGTAAAGTAATGCTTAAAATTCTCCAAGCAAGGTTTCAAAAATACATAAACGATGAACTTCCAAATGTTCAAGGTGGATCTAGAAAAGGCAGAGGAACCAGAGATCAAATTGCCAACATCTTCTGGATCATCAAAAGAGCAAAAGAGTTCCAGAAAAACATCTATTTCTGTTTTACTGACTATGCCAAAGCCTTTGACTGTGTGGATCACAATAAACTGTGGAAGATTCTCAGAGAGATGGGAATACCAGACCACCCGACCTGCCTCTTGAGAAATCTGTAAGCAGGTCAGGAAGCAACAGTTCTAACTGGACATGGAACAACAGACTGGTTCCAAATTGGGAAATGAGTATGTCAAGGCTGTATATTGTCATCCAACTTATTTAACTTATGCAGAGTACATCATGAGAAATGCTGGGCTGGATGAAGCACAAGCTGGAATCAAGATTGCCGGGAGAAATACCAGTAACCTCAGATATGCAGATGACACCACCCTTATGGCAGAAAATGATGAAGAACTAAAGAGCCTCTTGATCAAAGTGAAAGAGGAGAGTGAAAAAGTTGACTTAAAGCTCAACATTCAGAAAACAAAGATTATGGCATCCAGTTCCATCACTTCATGGGAAATAGATCGGGAAACAGTGGAAACAGTCACTGACTTTTTGTGGCTCCAAAATCACTGCAGATGGTGATTGCAGCTATGAAATTAAGAGGCGCTTGCTCCTTGGAAGTAAAGTTATGACCAACCTAGACAGCATATTAAAAAGTAGAGACATTACTTTTCCAACAAAGGTCCGTCTAATTAAGGCTATGGTTTTTCCAGTAGTTGTGTATGGATGTGAGAGTTGGACTATAGAGAAATCTGAGCGCTGAAGAATTGATGCTTTTGAACTGTGAGAGTCCCTTGGACTTAAAGGAGATCCAACCAGTCTATCCTAAAGGAAATCAGCCCTGAATATTCATTGGAAGGACTGATGCTGAAGCTGAAATTCCAATATTTTGGCCACCTGATGCAAAGAACTGTCTCATTTGAAAAGATGCTGATGCTGGGAAAGATAGAAGGCAGGAGGAGAAGGGGATGATTGTAAATTATCTTTTGATGTTTAATTTCATGCAGGATCCAGTTTATACTGTGCCAAGTTGGTAAATCATTAGTATGGTAAAAATAAGTTCACTTAAATAGGAATTTAAGCTCAGCAAAGGAAAGAATTTGTACTTTCACAGGGACTTATCCTTCTTATCTAAAGCAGTGCCCATTAGTAGATATTCAATAAATATTTATTGAACAAACAGTCATCTCATGTTCTTATATGGAAATGTATTCGCTTAATTTTTTAATATTTTTACTCAGTCAGTTTTGTATCAGTATTTTAGTCTGCATTTCATTCTTTTTCTTTTAAAAAACTGATCAGAAAATACATTGTTTAATGTCAGGGGAAAAGATAAGAAGCCTGCATACTGTTTTTCTTTTTTTTGTTTCTAGAAAAGAGAAAATGAAGTTCCTACAAAGAAATTAAGTCATTTTGAGTACCCTAATATTTCCCAAGCCAGTAAGCTCGTTTTGAGAATGAAGCCAAGAGATCCCATTTTAAATATTTACAAATATTTATTTTTAAAAAGACTAGACAACTTACAAAACATTCAGATTTTGATAAAAGTTTGACTATCAGCATGACTTTGAATACTGGAGGAATTTCTTTTTAAGTGTTAATATATTGCTGGGAGACGTGGTAAGGAAGGTACGTAGAGTTTGAAAACTATTAATATTTTGAAAATTTTAGCTTCCATAAAATGACTGTTTTGTGGTGGCTGTTTTCTACCTGTTTTCCCCAGAAAAACCTACCTCTGGAGAGCAAAGTGCTGAACCACAGTCTACTCCCTTCCATAAATATTACCCCCCAATGTCTTCCCTCCTTTTATAGTTTATTAGGAGTTTATGCATCTGGACATATTAGTGATGAGTATTTGACGACTAAATACATTATTTGTCCTCCAAAACAACTATTTTTATTTTTTTTAATTTAATACTTTATTCCATTTCACAATACTGCATTGGTTTTGCCATACACTGACATGAATCAGCCACAGATGTACACAATCTCCCAATGCTGAAGCCCCCCCACCCCACCCCACACCATCTCCCCGGATCATCCCGTACACCAGCCCCAAGCATCCTGTATCCTGTATTGAACATAAACTAGTGGTTCATTTCTTATATGATAGTATACATGCAAAACAACTATTTTTAGAGCTGGAGTCTTTTCAGTCACTTTGGCAGAAATAATATTTTTTTTATCTTATGGAAAGGACTTTTCCCTCACAGCATTCAAAGCACATTTAATAATATTTCTTTCTCACTCTTGTCTTTTTAACTTTTTACTCTACTATATTTCCTCAAATGTTCTATTTTAATTTCCCTCTGTAGAGGTGGATAATATTGGCTTTCAGGAGTTTAATTGATTTGCTGTCCCCCTGAAACTATCACAACATTGTTAATTGGCTGTATTCCAATACAACACAAAAAGTCAAAACAGAAAATATATACTTGTGCATGAAAAAAATAATAGTAATTCTTAAAAAGAGTTTAAGTGATTTAAAAACAAGAAAGTTGAAGTAATTGACAAAACTAGGAGGACTGTTTATTAATAGACCAGTGCTGGTTTTTAACCAACCCTGCAATAAACACAGCTAATTTGTATCTTTTTTTTTTTTTTGGATTGTGTGGCAACACTGCTTATATTGGTGATTATTTCTGTTTGAGGGCTCAGGGAAGTTTCTGTCCCAACTTAGCAAAATAAATTTGTCTTTTATAGGCAAGGCAGGAAGGAAGTGTGCCCAGAGTGAGAGCCCAGAATGTTTGTAAACATTAATTCTCAAATTCATTTGCATCCCCTTTGTCTAAGTTACCACTCTCTTCTTTTATTAATGATAATTATTAGTAGTACTTCTTATCTTTATTTCATTACTTGTTTTGAAATAAGCCTTCTAGAAAAGATAGTCTTGATAATACCATGACTTCTTCACTTAAAATATCCTTCAACAGCATTTACTTCTCAGACAGTAATTTTATGCTTATATCTAATTTGTTTAAATTACCATTTGATTCTATTTTCATAATCATCCCACTTCTTAAAATATTGAGCAGATATTTGTAAAGTACCTCTGTGAGTCATGTTCCATCTTTCTTTCCTCATGCTTGGTTTATAATAATGAATGGACTATTACTTTAGCCATCTCTATTTTAATGAACTGCAAAGTTAGATAAGATTTTTATTCGCTATTTGAAACTCCTATGTGTCTTTTTTCCTCCTTCACCCTTGTGGTTAACTATTATTATTTTTCTAAAAGACAGCTAAGCATAAGCCAATTTAAATACAACTTACTAAAATATCATCCTCAAAATAGACATTGCTATTTTGAGATCTTTTGCTCCTCAATAAATTAATGTTTATTAGCTTAATGTACCTTTATTAGCAAAGTCATAGGAATGGATTGTGCTTGCTGTCCAGTGGCCAATTTGCTGTCCTTATTTTGATAAAAACTTGGTCTTTATTCAATTGAATTACTTTTATTGCATCTGGATTCATTTGAAATTACTATTGAAGCATTAATAACTCCAGCTTAAAAAAACTTTAAAGTCACAGAGTTAAAGTAAGACTAGAGTTTCGCACCGTGTTTCTTTTAGTAGCCTCTTTATCAACACAGGCTTTAACTGATGGACAGCTTTAGTTTGTAAAATAGTAAGTGAGAACAATTGGTGCTAACATAAATGTCAGCAATTAGCTGAACATTCTAATTAATTCCTCAAGCATTGCTGGTAACTGTTATGTCCTGGAGAGATGTCTCTTTATTAAACTGTAGGCTAAGAAACTGTTACTAAGATGTGTTTTCTTTTCCCCAGTATTGTGGAAATTTTGACTCTTCTTCAGCTTTTCTGAGCTTATATTTCAAAACAGTTCTTGAGAGGAACAAATCATAAGAGAACTGAAACTGTAGCCAATAAAATATTCTCTTAGGGTCATTGATTATTTGTGTGGAGAGTTACTGTGGTGCTCCTAAAACCACAGCAATGATTTCAGTCAAATATTTTCTGAGACGGGATCATTATATTGTCTTTAGGAGTCAATTTGTATGCTCTTCTATCGTGGCTTCCCTGGTGGCTCAGCTGGTAGAGAATCCGCCTGAGTGCAGGAGACTGGGTTCGCTCCTTGGGTTGGGGGAAATCCCCTGGAGAAGGGAAAGGCTACCCGCTCCGGTATTCTGGCCTGGAGAATTCTGTGGACTGTACAGTCGCAAAGAGTTGGGCACGACCGAGCAACTCTCGCTGCCACTTACATGCTACCTGTGGCAGTAGTCATCATTTACTGAGTTGAGGTTCGTAATATTGTAAGACACCTTGAAAAACAGGCCTTTAAACAATACGTATTTACACACTTCTGGTTGCAGTGGCTCTTCTTTGCTGCGCTTGGGCTGCTCTTTGTTGCGGTCTGTGGGCTTCTCATTGCCGAGGCTTCCCGTGCTGCGGAGCATGGGCTGTAGGTGTGCCGGCTTCGCTTGTTGCAGTGTGTGGGCTCAGTGGCTGTAGCTCACAGGTTGTAAAGTTTGAGCTCAGAAGTTGTGACACCCAAGCCTAGCTGCTCCGCAGCATGTGGAATCTTCCTGGACCACGGATTAAACCTGTGTCCCCTGTATTAGCAGGCAGATTCTAAGCCACTGGGCCATCAGGGAAGTTCAAGCTTTTTTTGTTGTTGTATTAAGTGCTATGCAGAAATTAGTGAGTTATTTTCTACTCTTATATAATAAGGGACTGACATATAAGTCAACCTGTTTTTCTAATTGAATATCATTTTACATATTTTACTAGGCTTTGCTTTTCCTTTCACATGTAAGACAAAGGACTGATAATAAGAATAGAACAAAACCACTTTTTCTCTTTAAGTTGCTCTTTCTCATTGCCTGCTCCACTGAAAGCCATGTTTCCCATTTGTATTTGTACTTACTCCTTGTCCCTTTTAGGAATCATCTGATTTCTGCTTGTTCCCTCAAACCTATGTTTTTTATTTATAGCACAAGTCTTTTGAGAAATCTAATTTGCCAAATTGTATGCTGTTAGAATTAACGTGTTATGGAACAGTTTCATTTGCCTTTTTAAAATTGTAATTCACCTTGAATTTCTTGTTCTTAATCTGCTATGAAGCACCACAGTTATTAAAATAATGATTGAATTTCCTTTCTACTGATAATGAACAGAGTTTCTTTTTCCATTTTGGTGCTGGGAGGTGTCATGTTGTTGCCCATTAAATATGTGACAGCTGAGGTGAGAAATTCACTATATTGCTATAAAAATCTGTGTGAACACATCTCTTTCTTTTCCTCACCCACCCTTCTGTATTGCCAGAATACGAACAGTGAATTTGTGATATTAATTAAGGTCTGTTATTTGTTTAAAACCCAAAAATGGCCTTTATTTTTTTAGCAGAAGATAGCAAAAATGTAACCTACACTAAACTTAGGAGACCCAGGAATACAAAAAATGGATGTATGATGCTTGTGTTTTATTCTGATCAAATGTCATTTTATTTCTTTACTAACTATAACATTTTGGTCAAGAAGATTCATAGGTGATGTGAACTTCATATCTTATCATGTGTGGAGTTGGATAACATTTAGGTAGCACACTGTTAATACTTTTGAAAATCCTGTTCTAAAGGAAAGTCAGGTAGGTAGTAGTAGGTAGACTTAAGAAAGTAAAATGAATTGCCCTAATCCTAGCAGAAATGTTCACAATCCCATGTTTGCTGGATTGAGGTAAAACGGTCTTGCCTGATGACAGGTTGGGCCATGAAGTATAATTCACAGACTCACAGAACATCAGCATGCCAGTCATCACCAAACTCACCATCAAATTATTTTTAAACAATGTAGATATTGTATAGGTAATGCAAATATTTATTTTTAATTTCTCCTTTTCACCTTCAGGAGGTGATTTTAAAGAGTAAAATGGTCATAGGGAAATTACTGGGAAAAGGAGAAGTAAAGAGCCTGGATAATTTGTAAACTTGGAGTAATTCCTAAACTTTTAGAACTTATATGGACATCTACAAAATATTGTTGCTGAGTGGAATTTCATTTGCTTTTTTATTCATCTTAGGAGAAGCTGGATGGTGAACTAAAGGAAGAAAAAGAGAAATGTTCTCATGTTTTATTCGAGATCAAATGCCATTTTATTTCTTTACTAACTATAAAATCTGTTGGTTTAACTTTAGGGCACCACAGTCCAAGCACTTACTCTTCAGCCTTCTGTTAAAGATGGACTTATTGTATATGAAGACTCACCTTTGGTTAGTAATGCAATTATGTGAATATTCTCAACTGTGTTCTTTGAATGATAATTATATTTCAGCCTTTGAGAGGAAGAAATATCCCATATCCAATATGTTTCAATCTTAACTAGAAAACACTCATTCATGTCATTTGGAGAGTAGATATTTAAATGCAAATTACTGGGAAAATAACATGTTTTCTTATTCTATTCCTCTCTCCAGATAGAGATTTAGGGGATGATAGAAATCCCCTAATGATAACTTTTCCTTTCCAGAACTTTCAAAAAAGAAAAAAGTTTGCCGTTTTCAGATGTGCAGACTTTGAAATTAGATAATGCTTCTGGAATGTTTTTTTTAATTATTTTAACGAGTAAAATATTGACCCAACATTTTGGACAGCTGGGAAGATCATTCCTTAGCTTCTCACATAAGAGCTCCCCCCACCGCTGCCCCACCAAAAAAAAAATCCTGTTCTGCCAGGCATGCCTTTCTGTGTATATAACTATTCTCCAGCAATGGCACAGAGAAGCCATCCTGAGAACTCTGGTCCAGACCCCAGTGATGGATGTCTTCAGGACCTCCTGTCTGAGTCCTTCCAGACTAGACTCGAGCTTCTCTGAACAAAGATGTAAAGGCTGGAGTTGGGAGTAGAAGCTACATGTTTTCTCTCTGTTTTTAAAATTCAGGTTATTTTCACCCTAAAGTTAAAAAGAAAGATTCTTATTCATATTTTTAGAATATGAAATAAGATATTTATGGTAGAGAGAATCACCTATTTCTCAATTTCTATAAAATTACTTGCCAAAACCATGTGATGAGAAAAGTTTAAGATATGTTCCATTTTATGTTATGAGCTATTTCTTACTATTTAAAAAAATAATCTCTGGGTTTACATTGAAGTTCATTGGATATCTCCTATCCATTCTTTTAAAATGTTTTAAAGAGTTTTTCCTAGCTTTTTTTTCCCTATCTTTTCATAATGTGACCAGTCATCTAATTTACTCAGTCATCCAAGACCTAGAACTCTCTTATTTTTCCTTTTACCTCTTCCCATCTGATTAGTTGCCAAGGCTGTAGAATATACCTCTGAATATTTCTTCAGATAATGTAATGTTTTTTATTTCCATTTTTACCCATGCCCTCTTCCCTAAAATCAGATCCTCACCTCACTTTTTTATGAAGTTGTTATGATATTCCCCCTCTAGTCTATTCTGCATATTTCTGCAAGATTAAAGGCACTGACTTGTAGCTTTAAACTTGTTATCATATCTGAACTCATAAATCTTTAATTCATCCATTTAATGAGACAAAGCACATATTTTTTGGTCTGGCAGTCAATTTTTTATTAGTCGAGACCTGATCTACATTTTCAGATCCGTTTCTGTCTTTTCTTAGGTTTAACCTCTGCATCAGCCAAGATAGACTGTTCATATTCACTCTTCCCTCAGTAGGGTGCAGATTTCTTGAGTTTGACCACTGATTCTCTTTGTCTTGACTACTCATTTCTCCACTATACATACTGATCTCTTAAGGCTACCACAAGTGCAATGTTCTGATATCCAGTACAGATGATCACAATCATTCCTCTTTGCCCCCACAGCCCTTTAAATTCTCTGTTTGATATGTAAATACTTGTTTTAATTCTCCCCTTCCTGAGGGTGTGAAATGTGAATATTGCTGACATAGGGCTAATTAGGATGCTGCAAGAAAATAAAGTAATTACTGTAGAGTTAGCAGTTCAGTAACTATGAGAAGCCTTTGGTGGAGATTCATAAATACTGTTTCCAGCTCTGATATAGAAATTTTTTGTGATTTTATATTTATAGCTTGCAGAAAACCAGCTATTACAAATCCAAAGCAATGAGGGATGGAATTTTTAAAACGTTTGCTTTCATTTTTTGTTTGTTTGTTTTGTTTACAATAAATGTTCTGTCTTCAAAGGTTAAAGCAGTAAAATTGGGTCATGTTCTGGTAGTAGATGAGGCAGACAAGGCTCCAACAAATGTCACCTGTATTTTAAAAACCCTGGTAGAAAATGGAGAAATGATTCTAGCAGATGGACGACGCATTGTTGCAAGTGAGTATAAAAAAGCAACTTTTCTTTCAATGTGCAATTTTAACATCTGTTGTATCAGATCACACACTTTAGCTGGCTGCTTATGTACAAATAACAAGCATAAATTCAATATAAGTCAAGTTGTCTGTATTGATAATTATTAATAAAAATCAATATGTCTGAATCTAGCTTTGTCAGTTTCACTTCCTAATAGCTGGAGAATGTCTTTGAAAATTTCAATAGTAGCTTTAGGACAAATCAGCTTCGTGTGTTTTCTACTCGAGAACACAAACATATAATCCCTTTTATACTTATGTCTCAATTATTGTGTACAATTTATTTTCTTTCATTATTATGTGGAATTTTTAAAGCTCCACCATGTTTTTGTTACTTATAATGTTAAAATCAATGTTATTATTAGCTCAATATAATTAGAAAAAATTGCTGGGCATTTAATATCAGTTTTATATATATATGTGTGTGTGTGTGTGTGTGTACACATATATTACACACACTTGTCTCAGAAGTTACTCTGTTTTGGAGTACCTACATCTTTTTATTTTTGTGGTTGTTAGGGAAAATGGTAGATAGATAAATCTTATAAGTCTGTTTAACCCATAGGAAAAAATTGTCTAGTGCAGTGTGAGAACATTTTCTAGTTTTTAATTTTTGTGTCATGAAAAGACTTGAAGCTTTAGCCACTGAAATATAGTCAATAGCAAGGTAGCCAAACAAATTAAGACTAATGACTGAAATCTTCATTATTCAAAAAGTATGTACAGAAGACTCTATAAAAATGTACAAGTCCATCGCCACAGAGGTTTCTTCTTGGACATTGTCATTGCAAAACTGCTGCATCTAA
The DNA here is from genome assembly GCA_006408675.1 of Madoqua kirkii. NCBI lineage: Eukaryota > Metazoa > Chordata > Mammalia > Artiodactyla > Bovidae > Madoqua > Madoqua kirkii. The sequence continues at coordinate 17,535 of SJYC01074608.1, forward strand.
ACCTAGGAAATTTAGCACTAATAAAAGCATTCTGAGACGGCAGTTTCACAGTGAGTATAGGAAAAAGTGAGAATTTGAGTTAAACGGCCTGGTAACTATCTTTTAGAAAATCAGATTTGAATACTGCCTGCCCTTTTTAGAGGCATTATAAGGACAGTGAAATAGAAAGCAAGAAAGAACTACTGGAACAAACTTGTGGTTAAACAGAGACAATCTCCAAGCAAAGGAGTCATCATCATAATTTTTAAATTCAAATTTGATTGTAGATGACATTTTAAACACAAGAGCAGCTGAAGCTCTTTTGAACATAGTTTCAAAAAGCATCACTTCCAAGCCTATGTTTTTCATTTTCTTAACTTTTTAAAATTTTTGTGTTTTATTGCCATTTCTATGTTAGTTAACTAATTAAATTTTTCATGTGACCACATACCTTGTTATTTACACTACTAAAATAAATGGAGATCAAATGTTAAAATTAATGGTGGTATCAATACATGAATATATGGCACATTGAAAGGATACTTTTTGTTATCATAAAGAAGTATGAGTGTAGCTTCTTACAGACTCATCTCAATAAAATTCCAAGCACTTTGCATCTGTGAAAAGAAAAGTGAAACACAAAGGAGAATAGGAAAGATGTACCCATCTGAATGCAGAGTTCCAGAGGATAGCAAGGAAAGATGAGAAAGCCTTCCTCAGTGATCAGTACAAAGAAATAGAGGAAAACAACAGAATGGGAAAGACTAGAGATCTCTTTTAGAAAATTAGAGATACAAAGGAAACTTTTCATGCAAAAATGGGCTCGATAAAGGACAGAAATGGTATGGACCTAACAGAAGCAGAAGATATTAAGAAGAGGTGGCAAGAATACACAGAAGAACTGTACAGAAAAGATCTTCATGACCTAGATAATCATGATAGAATGATCACTCACCTAGAGCCAAACATCCTGGAATGTGAAGTCAGGTGGGCCTTAGGAAGCATCACTACAAACAAAGCTAGTGGAGGTGATGGAATTCCAGTTAAGCTATTTCGAATTCTGAAAGATGATGCTGTGAAAGTGCTGCACTCAATGTGCCAGCAAATCTGGAAACCTCAGCAGTGGCCACAGGACTCAAAAAGGTCAGTTTTCATTCCAATTCCAAAGCAAGGCAATGTTAAAGAATGCTCAAACTACCACACAATTGTACTCATCTCACATGCTAGTAAAGTAATGCTCAAAGACTTCCTGATGTTCAAGCTGGTTTTAGAAAAGGCAGAGGAACCAGAGATCGAATTGCCAACATTCACTGGTTCATGGAAAAAGCAAGAGAGTTCCAGAAAAACATCTATTTCTGCTTTATTGACTATGCCAAAGCCGTTGACTGTGTGGATCACAAGAAACTGTGGAAAGATGGGAGAGAGATGGGAATACCAGACCACCTAACCTGCCTCTTGAGAAATCTGTTTGCAGGTCAGGAAGCAACAGTTAGAACTAGACATGGAACAACAGACTGGTTCCAAATCGGGAAAGGAGTACATCAAGGCTGTATATTGTCACCCTGTTTATTTAACTTATATGCAGGGTACATCATGAGAAACACTGGGCTGGAAAAAGCACAAGCTGGAGTCAAGATTGCTGGGAGAAGTATCAGTAACCTCAGATATGCAGATGACTCCACCCTTATGGCAGAAAGCGAAGAAGAACTAAAGAGCCTCTTCATGAAAGTAAAAGAGAGTGAAAAAGTTGGCTTAAAGCTCAACATTCAGAAAACTAACATCATGGCATCCAGTCCCATCACTTCGTGGCAAATAGACAGAGAAAGTTTGTCAGTGGAAACAGTGACAAACTTTATTTTGGGAGCCTCCAAAATCACTACAGATGGTGACTGCAGCCATGTAATTAAAAGGAGCTTGCTCCTTGGAAGAAATGTTATGACTAACCTAGACAGCATATTGAAAAGCAAAGACATTACTTTGCCAACAAAGATCCGTCTAGTCAAAGCTGTGGTTTTCCCAGTAGTCATGTATGGATGTGAAAGTTGGACTATAAAGAAAGCTGAGCACCGAAGAATTGATGCTTTTGAACTGTGGTGTTGGAGAAGACTCTTGAGAGTCCCGTGGACTGCAAGGAGATCCAACCAGTCCATCCTAAAGGAAATCTGTCCTGAATATTCATTGGAAGGACTGATGTTGAAACTGAAACTGCAATACTTCGGCTACCTGATGCGAAGAACTGACTCTTTTGAAAAGACCCTGATGCTCGGAATGATTGAAAGAGAGAGGAGAAGGGGACGACAGAGGATGAGATGGTTGGATGGCATCACTGACTCAATGGACATGAGTTTGGGTAAACTCCAGGAGTTAGTGATGGACAGGGAGGCCTGGTGTGCTGCGATTCATGGGGTCGCAAAGAGACACAACTGAGTGACTGAACTGAACTTCACATCTATCACTTTTTAGAGATGAACAGCCTAAAGCCTAAGATTTACATAAACCCAAATGACAGGTGTTCTGTCTTAAATTAACGATAATAAAGTTTTTGCTACCTTAAACTTTTGTTTGGACTAGCAGTTCAATCTGAAATGTACATCAGCCAGTAGTATATAATATTTACTTCCTTTAGTACCTTAAACATTTGCACAAAGACCGCTCCAGTCAACTTGAAATTACATAGTTTAAGAACTATGATAAAATCCTCGAGTGGAAATAAGTCAACTTTTCTCTAATGAATTGACTTGATGTTCAAGACTTTCTCCTATGTAGTTAATCCTTTCAGGGTGGGTAATCTAAACAGGACTTACTCCTTAGCTACAGAATAGCAGGCTTTATGCAAAGGGATGCAGTTGCTAATTTGATAAAAAAAAAAAAAACAAAAAAAAAACTGGAGGATGTTTAGATTATCCTCTGAGTCTCCTTTGGCTTATCCATTGTTACAGATTCTTATTTGTATTTTAAATGAATGATAGGATCTCAAGCCAAGTTTAAGCAGCATAAGACAACATTTAGACAAGTTTGCTTTTTAGATGTGCCTTTAATTTACATAAAAATGTAAGTTCCTGTATTCAGTATTCTATTCTAAGCAAACTTTCTCAAAGATGTTTTTGTTTTCTCCAACTCAGTTATTACAACCAGATTTCTTACAGTTGTTTTACAACACTATAGTCATAAAACTATATGACTGCTTATGTGATTTTAAAGGCTATAACCTGATACTCTTAAGAATTATTGAATATTAATAAAGAATAAATTGAAAACATTTTTTTTTCAGATGCTGCACTAGTCAATGGAAGAGAAAATGTTGTAGTGATTCATCCTGATTTTAGAATGATTGTTCTGGCCAACAGACCTGGATTTCCTTTCCTAGGCAATGATTTCTTCGGTACCTTAGGTAAAAACAATAATGATAATAATAACCAAAACAATAGCAATAACAATACTAATGTCATCTTAGTAGCAGTGCTATATTAGCTGTCGCTGAATGCTCCCACGTGCTATCATCATCATCACAACTATTTAATGGGAGTATTTTTATCCCCATTTTAGAGGAGAAGAATGTCTGATATTTGAAGAGATTATTTTTCTAGGGTCACTCAGATAATAAGTGTTAGAACTTGGCTTCAGATCTAAAACTGTAGATAGTCTTAGAGTAGAACACAAATTCAGAAAGGGTTTTTAGTGTTTGCTTTTCATCACATCACCCTAACTATGGAAAGATTTGAGGCCAGCTCTGGGGAGACTGATTCACCTTGATTGGAGAGGCCCTTGGATAAACTGAATCATAAGGAACCTTAAGAAGAACATCTCTTCTCTGTGACAAGTAGCTAATTCTGAATACTGGGCATTCCATATTCAGTGTGAAGCAGGCTCAGTCTCCTAGTGGATTTTTGATCTGGTGACTCCACATCAAGGAATTTATCCAAGGAAATTCCCTGTGCAATAATTTAAATACAAGGATAGGCAATATAGCATTGTGTATAGTTGGAAAACTAAAAGGAAACAACCCAAATGTACACCGCAATGGGGCTGAATGAAAAAGTTCTATTATATCCACTCAGTAGATAACCATGCAGGTGCTTAAAAAAAGACGGAGCATGAGTTTACCAGTGCTGACACCAAAGGACAAAAAGAGTTCTAGAAATGTATTAATGAAACTGTAAGAACAGTCTGTGCAGTGGCTGCAGTAGCCTGCCAGGTGAGTTAATAGAAAATAAAAGGCAAGAGGGATGCATTCACGCGAATGTGCGTGACGTGCGTAGAATGTCTCAGGTGAGCCTCTCACATCTCTAACCTCGCTGGCCTTGCTCCTGCCCTGCTCTGCGCTGCTCGGCCATCGCTTACCCTCTTCCAGCCTCCCTGCCCCCCTGCCCCTTCTCTGGACACGCCAGCCACGCTCGCCCGAGGCTCTTTGCAGTAGCTGGACCTGCCATGCTCTTCCACCACACACCTGCGTTTGCCTGATTGTCACCTTCTCGGTGAGGCCGGCCTGTCTGGCGTCCCCAGCCATCACCATTTCTCTAGCACTATACTGCACTCTTCTTTCTTCCTTGAAACATGCAGTTTCTCACATTTGTAATTATTGTTTATTTCCTCCATACGCCAGAATCTGAACTCCATGAGAACAGGGGTTTGTGTGTTTTTGATTACTGAGGTCTATAAAGTACATAGAGTGTTACTTGGCACATAGAAGGGATTTAATCATTATTTGATGAATGAACAAATAAGGGGTTGATCATAGCTTTATATTAGTGTTGTATTTGCTTTTCAGCAAAAAAAGGCCAAAGCTGTTTTTCATGTTTGTGTTTGAATGAGTTTAGCCTATGAGATACAAGCTTGAAGTTATCATGGTTGCATTTTATTCAGTTGCTTTCACGAATATATGATAACAATAAAAGAATGATCTAGTCATTTCTGAGTCCAGGTTCTAAATATCCTTCCTTTCTAAAATGAACATATTAAATAATGCAAATCTATTTACTCTAGCTTCCTTTGGTCCCTGTCCTTTGGATTATAAATCAGAATTATGTGAACTTTTATCTGAGAAGTTTCTTTTTCTCGAGGATAGATTATTTTTTTCTAATATATTCTCAGTTGTCAAAATTATCAGTGAAATATTT